>CAUYQU010039914.1:0-32983 GCA_963574635.1 Cheracebus regulus | reverse complement strand
CATAATAATTGCTTTAACCTGGGTGGGCGTGTTTGCTTTTAGCCGTGTTCGTGCCTATGAAATCCACCCTTGGTTACAACTAAAAAATTTTTCAAAAAAAAAAAAAAAAAAAAAAAAAAAAAAGCTATACTAACATAGCATTTGTCGCCTATAAACTTGACAAACTTATGGGACGCCCTTAAACATGTAATATATTTGAAAAGAAGGAAAGTCAGTTATTTAAGTATCTATCTTTAAAAAATTATAAAAAGAACAGCAAACTAAGCCTAAAGAAAGTAGAAGGTAATAACAAAGATGTTGGAAACATGTTGGAAATAGATGCTGGGTGCCGCAAAGAAAAATTAGCACTGAGACAAAGGATCTTTCAACACCACAATTTTTACTTCCTGGACTGCAGGAAACGTACTCTCACTAGCCATCTTGCCATGAGAGTACAAAGAACAAAAGAAAACACACAAATGTATCCCTTATGCATTTGGGGTCGTTCTTACTGCTGTGTCTGATCTTCTTTGGCTGGATCCAGACATCACAATCTAAACTAAAACCCAATTGGCTAACTGAAAACTTTTCTAAACAGGCAAAAGCACTGGAGAGCTGGGATATGCCTGCGAGCATGTCCAGCGCAGATATCTTGATTAAAATACAAGGACATAGAATGTTTCACATGCCTGTAAGCATGGCAAGTTTAACAGCTACATAGGATAGGGCTTAACAAAGTTATTAGCACACTTATTCTTTAACAAGAAGGGAAACTTTAAAAAGGAACTTTTTTACTTCCCACAGAAGAGGATCCAACAAAATGAAAAATTGGTTTGTTAAAAATAACTACCAAAAATAATAACCCCTGGCAGGATTGATAAAGAAAAAAGAGAGAGAGAAAGAGATGAGAAAGAGAAAGAACAAATTCAATCCAATATCAAAAATGAAAACGAAGATATCACTATAGTTCCTAGAAACAAAGATGATATTTATGCAATAAGTTTGAAAATGAGATGATATGGAAAAATTCCTAGAAAAACACAATACATGCCAACACTGAAATAACAGAGATATTAGAATTATCTGACAAAGATTTTAGAGCAGCCACACTTTTTAAAAAATTGCTTCAGTGAAAACTTAGGAACACAATTAAAATGAATGAAAAACATAGGAAGCCTCAGCAAAGACAGAGAAGATATAAAGGACAAAATGGAGATTTTAGAACTGCAAAATACAGTCACTGAAATCAAAAGTCAGTGGATGGGCTCAACAGCAGAATGGAGGAGGCAGAGGAAAGAATTAGTGAACTGGGAGATAGAAATTAACCAATCTGAAAAAGAAACACTAGATCAAAAACAAAACAAACTAGAACAATATAAAAACAGAACCTTAGCCAGGCGAGGTGGCTCATGCCTGTAATCCCAGCACTTTGGGAGGCCGAGATGGGTGGATCACAGGGTCAAGAGTTCAAGACCAGCCTGGCCAAGATGCTGAAACCCCGTCTCTACTAAAAATACAAAATTAGCCGGGTGTGGTGGCAGGTGCCTATAATCTCAGCTACTTGGGAGGCTGAGGCAGGAGAATGGCTTGAACAACAGGTGGCAGAGATTGCAGTGAGCTGAGATCACACCACTGCACTCCAGGCTGGGTGACAGAGTGAGACTCCGTCTCGAAGCAACAACAACAACAAGCAGAACCTAAGGGACCTGTGGAATTCTAACAAAAGATCTAACATTTGTGTCATCAAAGTCCTAAAAGAATAAGAGAAAGAAGATGGGACTGCAAAAGTACTTGACATAATGGCTGAAAAGCTCCCAAATTTGGGAAGAGATATAAATCTACGGATTCAAGAAGATGGACAAACCAAACACAATAAACCTAAGGAAATTTTTGTCTCAAGACACATAGTTATTAAACTTCTAAAAACTAAAGACAAAGAAAAAAACATATTGAAAGCAGCCAGAGAATAACTCCTTATGTACAGGAGAAAAAACAAGTAGAATGACAGCAGTTTTCTCATCAGAAATCACAGGGGTTAGTAGGAATATTTTTTAGATGATGAAAGTAAAAAGCTGTTAACCCAGAATCCTATATGAGGAGATCAAAGATTACCTGGTGAGCATCAAACAGACTATCGGTAGGCAAAACTCCTTTTCTGGGGAATTCAGAAGTAAACTTCCCTAGTATCTAAAGTTGGCATCTGGTTTCAGACCTCTTTCTTTCTTTCTTTTCTCTTTTTGAGATGGAGTCTCACTCTGTCATCCAGGCTGGAGTGCAGCAGCATGATCTAGGCTTACTACAACCTCCACCTCCTGGGTTCAAGATGTTCTCAGGCCTCAGCCTCCCGAGTAGTTGGGACTACAGGTGTGCACCACCATGCCCAGCTAGCTTTTGTATTTTTAATAGAGACAGGGTTTCACCGTATTGGCCAAGCTGGTCTCAAACTCCTGACCTTGTGATCTGCCCTCCTCAGCCTCCCAAAGTGCTGGAATTGCAGGCATGAGCCACCATGCGCGGCCTCAGGCCTCTTTCAGAAAAAAAAAAAATACAATTTATAAGTAACTAGAATTTCTATACATCTCCAGAATGCCATGCTGAAACTCACTGTGCAAACTTTGATGACATTATGGCACCAAAATGCTGACAAATGTAATCATTTATCATGACCCACATGGCTAATGTGATTCAAATTACCCTTAAGCTCCTGCCTTAAGGTCCATAAATTCCCTTAAGGAAAATCCACCAGGATGTGCTCAGTCCTCTTTGGCAGAGGTGCCCTTTCCAATAAAAACTTCCCTTTCTTTCTAATAAAACTTCCCTTTGTCAACCCTATACTGTGGTTGGTAAATTCTTCTTACCAACCCGTGAGTCGACTACTTTTTGATGCCAGGGCTCTGGCACCTCACCCAGCATCTCGGTGACCTGTACAGGGACTTTACTGGGATTTCTCCCTTCTTTTTCCTCCCTGCTTCCCTTGATGGACTGGTTCTTTTTTGTTTGTTTATTTGTTTTTTGTAGAGGCAGGGTTTTGCCATGTTGGCCAGGCTGGTCTCGAACTCCTGGCCTCAAGTGAACTGTTCACCTTGGCTTCCCAAAGTGTTGGGATTATGGGCATGAGCCACCACACCCGGCCTGATGTTCTGGTTCTTAACTCTTGGGAACTGAAGGTCCCTGGCTGAGGCCACTCTTCAGTGGGTTCTGAAGCCCTAGAGAAGGGATATCTGTCTGTCGCTGCCCTAAGGGGTGAGAAACTGGCCAGGGTTCTTTTCTGTTTTTAGCTGCCAGTGAAACAGCTTGAGTACTCTCTGGCAGTTGAGGGTTTTTTGGCTGAGGGCACTCCTGCGTGTTATTTGAAGGCCAAGACAAAAGAGTGAATTCGCTATTACCCACCAGTGTAGCAAGTCCACTTTCACATTAACACTCTAAATGAGCCTTGAAGCGAGCAGCAGCAGTCTCGACTCTGCACAGATACAGTCTACTGGTTGTGGATCCCATTTTGTATCCAACTTCATGACAGACTCTGCATCCCAAGTTATGGGAGAGTTCTGCTTTACATGAGGTTCAAGCTGACCACTCAAACAAGGGCGTGCCTGGACTGGCCATCCAGGAAAGGGCAGACCCTCTATTTGTGGTGGGACACCCCTGAGTAGAGTGAGCCAAAGTGAAAAGGGAGGTCCAAATCCCTCAGGGATGCCTTGGAGATCTTGTAGTCCCTCATCAAAATCCAACATGAATTTAATCCATTCTTCTATTCCATCTGACTCGCCCTTCGGGTTGCATTCTTTAAAAGCAGCCCCAGGCCGGGTGCGGTGGCTCATGCCTGTAATCCCAGCGCTTTGGCAGGTCGAGTCAGGCAAATCACGAGGTCAGGAGTTTGAGACCAGCCTGGCCAACATGGTGAAACCCCCGTCTCTGCTAATACAAAAAAGTAGCCAGATATAGTGGTGGGTGCCTGTAATCCCAGCTACTCGGGAGGCTGAGGCAGGAGAATCGCTTGAACCCAGAGGCAGAGGTTGCAGTGAGCCAAGATCACACCACTGCACTCCAGCCCTGGTGATAGAGTGAGACTCCAACTCAAAAAAAAAAAACTGTCCCATTTTGACTCACAAACTCTCAAAAAGAAGTGTATGATTTTCTTTTGTAAGGGTTCAATATAAGCTCCCCAATAAGTTAAATTTTCCTCTTAATGGGACCCTGGATTGGAATATTATTTTACAACTAGTCTCATTTTGCCAGAACCCCAGAAAGGATTCAGAAGTCCTTTAAGTCTTTTTGTCTTTATCCCCAAACCCAGAATTACATAATCTAGAAGAATGGATACATTCCTGGGCATATACACCCTACCAAGACTGAACCAGGAAGAAATAAAATCCCCGAATAGACCAATAATAAGTTCTGGAATTGAGGCAGTAATAAATAGCCTACCAAATGAGTTCATGTCTCATTTCTAATGTCTGATTTTCACAACTTCAATCCAAGTTGGGTTCATTTAGCCAGAATTCCTCTAAGTTTATTCAAGAATTTTGGGCTTTAACTGTTATCTTTGACTTAATCTGGAAAAACATATTCATGGTATCAACTACTTGCTGTTCCTATAGGGAAAAAAACTCATATGTGTGGTCTTTAGCTCAAACTTGGGCAGATGAAGCTCATGCTTGTAATCCTTATGAGATGAGGCACCTCTTTCTTCTGGGCTGGCACAGCCAAAACCTCACCAGCCTACCCACCAAGGGGGTCCTGCAGAATGAGGACAAGGGCAACGGCAAGGATAAGCACCTCTAACTCTTTTCCTGGATTATGATCAAGCATCCCCTAGATGACTTTCAGAAGTCATCCATCCAGCCCCTGTCTTGCACATCTCTGTGATGAGCCTCAGGTAAATCTGACTGTGGCTGAACAAGAGGTAATGCTCCTCATAGACACAGGGCCAGGTATTTAGCTTCAAAAGTTTATTACTGCCCAATATGCCAGTTCTCCATTTTCCTCATGGGTATTGATGGAAAACCCCAATGAGGCTATTTCACACTGCTACTCCCTTGTAAGATCTTATTATTTATTATTTATTCCTTTACCCACCCACTCATTTTTAGTCCTGCCAACCCATCCTGTTTCATTATTAGATTGTGACTTACAAAGTTACAAGCAATTTGCAGCTAAGACCTCATCTTCTAGCAGCTGTATTAACTCACACTTCAGCAAAAGAGCCACTGCAGTCTATGGAACCTCACATGCTCAAACAAGTGCCATTTGAGGTTTGGAATATTTTTATTCCTGGTCATTCAGTATCAGCTGCTCCCATCATCATTCAGCTTAAAAATCCCAATAAGTTCCCCAGAACCCCCCAATGCCCCCTGAAACTAGAAGTACATAAAGGGTTACAGACCCTAGTAACAAAATTTTAAACCCATGGATTATTGCGTCCATGCAACTCACCTTGCTACACTCCCATTTTAGCTGTAAAGAAACCAGATGTCCTCTCTTCAGTCCGTGCCTCCAAGAGGACAAAGAAAAAGAATAATAGTCTTGCCAAAAAGGGCTGCGGCCACTTGCGGCCTATTTGCTGCACAAACTGTGCCCAATATGTGCCCAAGGACAAGGCCATTAAGAAATTTGTCATCAGAAACATCATAGAGGCCTCAGTAGTCAGGGACATTTCTGAACCGAACGTCTTCAATGCCTATGTGCTTTCCAAGCTGTATGTGAAGCTACATGACTGTGCGAGTTGTGCAATTCACAGCAAAGTAGTCAGGAATTGATCTCGTGAAGCCCTCAAGGACTAAACACCCCCACCCTGATTTAGACCTGCGGGTGCTGCCCCAAGACTGCCACCAAAGCCCATGTAAGGAACTAAGTCCTAGCCGGGCGCAGTGGCTCACACCTGTAATCCAAGCACTTTGGAGGCCAAGGCGGGTGGATCACCTGAGGTCGGGAGTTCAAGACCAGCCTGACCAACATGGTGAAACCCCGTCTTTATTTTTAAAAAATTAAAAATAAAAAAAATAAAAAGGCACTAAGTCCTTAAAGACTGAAGGCAAATTATTTTCTGGAGAAAAATAAAATGGCAATTGTACTTTTAAAAAAAACAGGCTGGGCATGGTGGCTCACGCCTGTAATCTAAGCACTTTGGAGGCCAAGGCGTGCGGATAACCTGAGGTCGGGAGTTCAAGACCAGCCTGACCAACATGGTGAAACCCCATCTTTATTTAAAAAAAAAAAAAAAAGATAAAAAAAGAAAACAAACCAGATGGCTCCTACTGACTACTCCAGGACCTTAGAATTATTAATGAAGCTGTTAGTCCTATTCTTCCTATTGTCTCAAACCCTTACACTCTTTTTGGACAAATTCTCTCCACCACAGCTTGGTTTATTGTATTTCATATTAAAGATGCCCTTTTCTGCATTCCTATATACCCAGATTGTTTGCTTTTGAATAGCAAGGCTCAGATAATCAACTAACTCAACAGTTAACTGAGACAATTCTGTCCCAGGGATTCAGAGATAGCCCCCACCATTTTGGACAGGCCCTAACTAAAAACCTGTCTATCCTGCAGCTTCTCCCAGATAGCAATCTACTTTAGTATGTGGATGGTCTACTAATCTGCAGTCCTAACAAGGCTGTTTTAGACCAAAATGCAGTATTAGTACTAAACAAACTTGCTGACTGTGGGTACAAAGTATCTCCTTCTAAAGTAAAAATATTCATTTAGAGCATTCAATTTTTGGGTCTTATTTTAACCTTCAGTACAAAGAGCCTCTCTAGCACTTGTAAAAATCTTATCTTAAATGTGACAACTCCAGGAACTAAATAACAGCTTCAGTCCTTTTGGGGTCAGGTGAGATTTTACAGAATGAGGAGTCCTTCCTTTGGATTAATAGCAAAACCGTTCTATGAAGCCCTCAAGGGAACTAAGGAGCAACCCCTATCCTAGACCAATGATATGCAGCATGCTCTAAACACTTAAAAACAGGCTGTAATAGGTATATATATATATATATATATGTGTGTGTGTATATATATACCTATAGCAGCCACTAAAACAGTCATACAGAGATACACTCGAAACCACTGTGAATTCTTAATAGAATGTCCAAGAAACCCACAGTGAGACAGGAAAAAGGAAAAAAACAAAGAACATAAATTGATATAGTGGATTTTAAAACCTGATACAACTATATGCAGTCTATAAGAAACTAATTTCAAATATAATGATATAGGCACATTGAATATAAAATGATGAAGAAAGAGAAATCATGCAATCATTAATGAAAGGAAGGGAGTGGCTAAATTAGCATCAGGTAATAGACTTCAGAGCAATGAAAATGACAGAGACACAGTGAATATTATATAATCATAAAAGTACCGGGAAGCGGTCCGAGAATTAAGAGTGAGATCTACCATGCATTGTCGCAGAAAGAGGTGAAAGACTCTGATGTCCAGAATCTACAGGTGCAAAACTGAAGCAGACAGGTTTCTGCCATCATATGTCTTCAGGAGCACAGCGGGCCTTCCTGAAGCACAGCATGCCTCGTATGGGCCCGCAGGCCAGTGAGGACCAGCTGCAGCACAAGGCCGAGGTCCTGGAGTACTTCACCCCCCACAAGCTCAAGGAGAGGAAGAAGAAAGCCAAAGGCCTCTCTGCCAGGCAAAGGAGGGAGCTGCGGCTCTTTGACATTAAACCAGAGCAACAGAGATACAGTCTTTTCTACCTCTCCATGAACTCTGGAAACAGTACATCAGGGAGCTGTGCAATGGGCTTAAGCCAGACACGCAGCCACAAATGATTGAGGCCAAGCTGTTAAAGGCAGATCTTCATGGGGCTGCTATTTCAGTGACAAAATCCAAATGCCCCTCTTATATGGGTATTACAGGAATCCTTCTACAAGAAACAAAACACATTTTCAAAATTATCACCAAAGAAGACTGCCTGAAAGTTATCCCCAAGTTAAACTGTGTGTTCACTGTGGAAATCGATGGCTTTATTTCCTACATTTATGGGAGCAAATTCCAGCTTCGGTCAAGTGAACAGTCTGCAAAGAAGTTCAAAGAGAAGGAAACGATTGACCTGTGAAAGCTTTGCCATCTAAGGCAGTTGTTTATGACAGCTGAAAACTGAAACTCCCTCAATGCCCACCTTTCAGTGAAGAGATGGCTAAGCCAATTCCGGTTATAGACCACCTCCAGCCAGTGAAGCTCCAAGTTGAAGATGTTGAGCAGTATGGGAAGGTCGCAGTGTACTGAGTGAAGAAGTTAGGGGACGGAGGAATTCCTCTTTCTAGGAGATCTTAATTGCGTATGACTACCATAGAGAGGAACAGACTGACAGGAAACACACCAGTGTTAACTCTGGTTGACTTCAATTTAAAAATTCTTTTTCATGAAAATAATAATAAAAGTACCACTCTATCAAGAAGATCTAACAATCCTAAATGTATGTGCACTGAACAGCAAAGTCATAAAATGTGTGAAGAAACCGGCAGAACTGAAAAGAGAAATAGACAAATCCACAATTATAGTTGGAAGCTTCAATAACCCTCTCTCAACAATTGATAGAACTAGACAAAAAATTAGCAAGAATACGTAAGAACTCAATAACACTATCAAGCAATAGACTTTAATATTTATAGACCCCTTCACACAACAACAGCAGAATACACCTTCTTTTCAAGTACCCATAGAATGTTCACCAACACAGACCACATCTTGAGCCATGAAACAAACCGCAACACATTTAAAGAATTAGAATAATATAGAGTACCTTCCCCAAGCACAATGAAATCAATCTTGAAATCAGTAGCATAAAGATAACAGGGGGATGGGCATGGTGGCTCATGTCTGTAATTCCAGCACATTGGGAGGCCAAGGTGGGTGGATCACTTGAGCTCAGGAATTCAACACCAGCCTGGGTAACATGGCAAGACCCCATCTCTACCAAAAATACAAAAATTACTCAGGTAAGGTTGTGTACATCTGTAGTCCCAGCGACTCGGGAAGCCAAGGTGAGAGGATCACTTGAGTCCGGGAGGTCAAGGCTGCAGTTATCTGTAATTCCACCACTAAACTGGGTAACGGTGAGACCTTGTCTTATTTTAAAAAAATAAATAAATAAAAATGATAAGCAAATCGCCAAACATTTGGAAATTAATAACATGCTTCTAAAAATAATCCATGGGTCAAAGAGGAAGTTTCTAGGGAAATTTTAAAAAAACATTATAACTAGATGAAAATGAAGACATACCACATCAAGATTTGTGGGTGACTGCTAAATTACGCTGGGAGGAACATTTATAGCACTAACGTATATATTAGAAAAGAGGAAAAATGTTCAACTAATAACCTAAGCACCCACCTCACAAACCTAGAAAAAGCAGTGCAAAATAAACCCAAAATAAGTAGAACAATGACATAATGAAGATAAGAGCAGAAATTCATGAAACTGAAAACAGAAAAAAATAGGAAAAGCATCAATAAAACAAAGAGCTGGTTCTTTGAAAACATCAATAAAATTGACAAACTTCCATCTAGCAAGACTGGCAAAAAAGAGAAAGAAATAACAAATTAACAGTATCAGGAATGAAATAAAGATGTCACTACATAGTCTACAGTTATCAAAAGGATAATAAGAGAATATTACAAAACAAGTCTCCACAAATTTTACAATATGAGAGAAATTGACCAACTCCTTGAAAAACAAAAACATTACAACTCACCCATTTCAAAATAGATCACTTGGATAGTCTCATAACTGTTAAGAAAATTGAATTTTCAATTTTAAAACACCAAAACAAAATAAATTTCCAGGCCCAGGTAGTTTCACTGGAGAAATCCAGCAAATATTTAAAGAAGAATTAACACCAATGTGACACAATCTCTTCCAGAAAATAGAAAAGGAGGTAACACTTCCTAATTCATTTTGTGAAATCAGTATAACTCTGATACCCAAACCAGAGAAAGACAGTACAAAATGGAAGCTACAGACCAATATCCATCATAAATATAGGTGCAATAATCCTTTTTTTATTTTTTATTTTTATTTATTTATTTTATTTATTTATTTTTTTGACTAAGATGAGGTTTCACCCTGATGGCCAGGCTTATCTTGAACTCCTGACCTCAGGTGATCCACCCACCTCAGCCTCCCAAAGTGCTAGGATTACAGGTGTGAGCCACTGCACCTGGCCAGTGCAATAATCCTTAACAAAATATTTTCAAGTAGAATCCAGCAATATATAAGAAGAATTGTACATCATGACCAGGTGATGCTTATTCCAGGGATACAAGGCTGGTTCAATATTTGAGAAATCAATGTGATCCACCATAATGACAAGCAAAAGAAGAAAAATCACGTGATCTTATTAGCTGATGCAATTTGATAAAATTCAACACCCATTTATGAAAAAAACACTCAGAAAATATAGGAATAGAAAAGGACTTCTTTAACATAAAAACCCTAGAGCTGACATTATATTTAATGGTTAAAGACTCTGCATTTACTTCTTAAGATTAGGAACAAGGTAAGGATGTCCACCTGTACCACTGTTAGTCAACTTAGCGTTGGAAATTCTAGGTAGTGCAATACATCAAGAAAAGAAAGGCATATATATGGGAAAGAAAGAAAGAAAACTGTCCCCATTTGCAGATGATATTGTTATCTATGTAGAAAATTCCAAGGAATCTACAACATATCCCCAGAAACTAGTAAGTAAGTTCAGCAAGGTTGCAGCATACAAACTTACATACAAAAATTAATAGTGTTTCTATAGGCTAGCAATCCACATCTGGACACTAAATTTTAAAATATAATGCCATTTACAGTTCCTTTAAAAAAAATTGAAATAGGTGAAAATCTAACAAAATGTGTTCAGGGATTTTATGCTGAAAACTATAGAAATCTGATGAAAGTATTCAAAGAAGATATGAATAAATAGACATACCATTTTCATGAACTGGTCGACTCAACGTGATAAAAATATCCGTTCTCCCCAAATAGATACAGAAGTTTAACTTGATTCCTATAAAAATCTAAACAAAAGTGTTTGTAGATATCAGTAAGATTATTCTAAAATTTGTATGGAAAGGCAAAGGAAATAGAATACCTAAGAAAATCTTAAAAAACAAAGCTGGAAGTTTTATGCCCCTAGACATCAAGTTGTATTTAAAGCTACAGTAACATAGTATAGTGTTGGTGCAATGGTAAACAGAAAATCAAGAGACAGGCCCACATATATATGGATCCTTGAATTTTAGTAAAGATGGCACTGCAGAGATAAGGACAATGTTTTAAGTAATGGTACTGGGTTGAATGGATATTTATATGGAAAAATATATAAATTTTGACCCCTATCTTACACCAAACACAAAAATCCATTCCATATTGATTGTAGATCTAAATATGAACTGCAAAACAGTAAATCTTTAGAAAATAATAAAGGAAAATTATCTTCATAACTTTGGGTAGGCAAAGATCTCTTAAGACACAAAACCCACTAACCATTAAGGTAGGACAAGATTGATAAATTGGTTTATGTTAAAATTAGAAATTCTCTTTATCAAAAACTGCATTTAGATATAGACAAGCAAGACACCAAGGAGAGAATATGTTTGCAATGCATATAACTAAAGATTTCTCTGATCATTAATTTCCCCATGTATAGGATTATGTGAGGTAATAGATCTAAGAGGTTGGGACAGTGCCTGGCACATAGGAAGTATTCCATAAAGTTTGTATTGCTTCTGTTAAAACTGAGTCATCCAGGCCAAAGAATATACCGCAGATCACTCCCAAGGTAACAGATCTCTCTCCTGTTTTTGACATTCCACAAAGAAAGAAGTCAGAAGGGTTTCCTCAGCTCTTCTTTTGCAATCATGTTGAAGACGTTTCCTGAGGAACCCTTTCATCCCTCACAGCTGCAATCACTATGCAGACTGCCATGTTCGATTGTAAATAACATAGCTGAAGCATTACAAGGCTCCAGTGGGGAGGATGAGAGTGGGTTTTCATCTCAGCTGAGTCAGCTCACGTGGTGGGAAATGCCCCAGGAGTGCTGAAAGCAGGAGGTAGGAGTGGCTTGTCACGGGGAAGAAAGCCTCTCTTCTCCCAAATGCAATATCATCTATCTTCACAGCTGCCAGGATGCCCAGAAGTATGGAAGAGGGGGGTTTCAGGAGTCACCTCGTTCCTGCAAAGACAGGCCCAGAAAAAAACAGAGCTTAAGACAGGGAACATCCTGACCTGCGGAAAGATGGGTGTGCATTTGGAGTAGGCCAAGACCAGAGGCCAGCCTTCAGGGGGCCACCACAGTGGTATGAATCCCCACCCCTTAGCTGGGAGGGGCAGAACTGGGAAAGGCCCACTCCATCTTTCTGAGGGACAGCACACAGCGCTGTCTGCAAGCCTTCCCATAGTTTATGGAACCTGTCTACACCCCTCCTGGCATCTGATCAAGTTACAGAGCTGTAGGCCAAGGATTATCCTTACCCCCATTTTACAGGTGCCCAAGTTGAGCCTCAGAGAAATAAAGTGAACTACCCAAGATAGTTCTCAAAGGACTCATCCCACTACCTCCATCAAGTTACCCATAATAATGATTGTTATTATCCTTTTTGAGCATTCCTTGTGTGCCAGACATACGACTAAAGGCTTCACCTCCATTAGCTTGTCTTCAGAACAACCACAGAAGTAGGTGAGGATATCCCATTTTACAGACTCAGAGATGGTAATGATAGTAAGAAATTATATTTGGTGGCAGACACTGTTCGAAACACTTTAATGTGTATCAACTCACTCAATGTTCTCAAATATCCTGTGAGAGTAAGTGCAGCGTCATTGCTGTTTTAGAGATATGGGAACTAAGGCTCAGAGAGGGTAGGTGCACTGTCTGAGGCCACACAACTAGGAAGTAGCAGAACGGGGACTTGAAGCAAGGATTCTTACCACTATTTTTGCATCGGTGGCAGTCCAGGTGACTTACTCAAGGTAACATGTCTATGGGATGTTGGAATCTGATTAGAACACCTGTCCAGATGAAAGCCCAGAATCTTCCCACCCAGCTATCATGCTGAGAGGGGCTGGAGGGACCCTATGGGTAGTGTGGGCTGTCTCCTCTCCTTCTAGGAGCCAGTCCCCTGAGAATGAGTCCCCAGAACCAGAATGCATGGAAGCCATGTGGTGGGGGAGGCCAGGTGGGACTGACAAAGCTGGGACGCAGGCCACCAACACCCTCTGCCAGCTTTCGGTGCTGTCTGCTGCTCGCTGGCTAAAACCAGCCCCAGACTCTCCTCTCCCTCTGTCCCCACTGAAAGTGAATGGGACGCAGCAGGGAAGCCAGGAGGGACAGAAGGTCCTC
Source organism: Cheracebus regulus (assembly GCA_963574635.1). NCBI lineage: Eukaryota > Metazoa > Chordata > Mammalia > Primates > Pitheciidae > Cheracebus > Cheracebus regulus. Next base: position 19,660 of record CAUYQU010039914.1, on the reverse strand, counting down.
AGTCCGTGTCTGCCCTTCCAGGAGGGGAAAGAGGAGACAGGTAGGGGTGTGGTAGAGGGGTGTTGGGCAGAGATTCTGGAGCGGTGGGAAAGGGGTAACCTAGCAACCGCTGGGCTCAGTGTCACAGAGCAGGCAGACCTGCCCACAGAACCGCAGCCTTCCCTGTCTTCTGCTCCTCCCTGATGGGGCAGGAGGGCTTCTCATGCCCACGCTGCAGCGAGCACCGCCTTGGTGAGTCCAGGGACTTCTCAGGAGAGGACATGGACACTGACGAGCCCAGGAGGGCAGAGGTAGAAAGGGAAGTTCTGTGGTGGGATTGGTGGGAGCCTGCAGACCCCTCTGCCTGGCTGGCTGGGGGCCCGGGGACAGGGCGCAGGGCAGGGCATGGCAGACTACGCCTGTCCCGCTCTGGACAAGGTAGACTGGCCTACTAGAGTCCCTCCCTGTCAACCTCTCTACAGCCACTGTGGGTTATGACCTCCTGGTGGCTTCTTAGATCAATTTAATGGATCACGTCTAACATTTAAGAAATAAAAATCAAAAATAGGGTAAAAATATCAATGGGCATCACATGTAGTACTAATAAGTGAGTATTGCTTAGGATATTCTTGTTTCATTTCACATACACACACAGACACCCATGAACTGGTGTCATGACATAAAAAAGAATTTCTTACTGTCCACAGCCAAAAGTATTTGCAAGTCTCTGCTCTAAAGAGTACTTTTTCCTATAGGCAGGAGGATTTGGGGCTTCCAGATACCCTGTTATCAAGATTGTAGCATCTAAGTACTCTAGAGCCCAGTGCCTGACATCAAGGATGTCTGGAGCTTCCTTTTAAAGAGAGAAGATCAGCAAACTGTGAGTCAGACTGATCTGGACTCTGACCCCTTTCTATGTAATCATAGCAAGTCTCCCCTGCTTCCCTGATCTCAGACACCAACCCATCCCACCCTCACCTGAAGAAGGCTGGCATTGGGAGCTCTCTGGGGTCCCTTGGCAGATTCTGTGACTCTGAGGGTTAATTCTCAGAATGCACTGATGTCCCATCCCAACCCCATCCCTACCACTTTGGCTGAATATATATATATATATATTCAGGTCCAGAGATTTCATCACAATTCTTGGTTTTGACACCTATCATCTATGTCATTTCATTAGTTTATTTAATAATACAATGAGCACAGAAAATGCACCACCCAAACCAAGAACTAGAACATCACCACTGACACATCTCCTTACATGCCCTTCTCCTGCACACCCCTCTTCCCGCCCTTCCTTGGAAACAGCCACTATGTGAATTTCGTGGTTAGCATTTCCTTGCTTGATGTTGTTGTTGCTGTTTTATCACATGTTCATGATCATTTTGCTTGCTTTTAAACTTTTATGTTTAGAGAGGATCTCAGGCTATGTGGTCTTCTGGAACTTGGGGTCCTCTGGAGCACACATAACCTAAACCATTTATGAAAGAGAAATGTTTATAAACACAACATTTATACAGTTTAGTAGTTACTTCATGTTATATTATCCACACATTATGTATAGTGGATGACAACAATTGTATTGTTTCAAATGCATATATCTTGTTGTATCATAGCCTATTTAATAGTAATTAATAAAAAGCAAATTGAGTTAATAAGATTGCATAAATATAACATCCCATAGCCAAGAATTGTAAGTTTTCTCATACTGATTATAAGATTCATCCATGTTGTTACATAAAGCTATGGCATATTTATTTTCATAGCAATAAAATATTCCATTGTATGAATGCACCACAGCTTACTTATCTTCTGCCATCAGACATTTGGGTTGGCACCAGGTTTTTGCTATTTTGAACAGTGTTTGTATGAATATTCTTATAAGTAGCCCCTGTTGCACATCTGTGAGAATTTCTCTTATATCTAGGAAAGAAATTGCTGGGTGATACAAGCATGCAAATGTTCAATTTTATGAGATGTTACCATTTCTCCCCCTAAAGTGTCTGTTCCTGTTTACACTTCTACCACCAGTTCGTGAGAGTTCCTGTCCTCCATCTTCAACACTATATTAAGTGCGCTGGTCTTTAGTCTGCTGGAAAGCATACGATGGCTACAGATGTTCAACTGGCTGAACATCCACTAATGCCCACCCTGCTGATGATGGAGGAGGGCCTGGGGTAGGGCAGGGTAGAAGACAAAGGTGGCCTTGGGGGAACTCAGCAGATTAGGAGTCCAAGAGAGGTGGTTCCTCCTGGACTTCCACTGCCTGTCAGCCAGACCCCCAATAGGTTCTCAGGCCCAAGTTAGCCCAGGTTATGGGTTGTGCCCGTCCTGGTCAGGGAAAAGTCCTGAGCAGATGCCAGAAGCACTAAGCACAGGAGTTCCAGGGGTTCTCAGGAGGTGATTTCCTCTGTTACTTGGGGGTAGAAGAAGACAGTTCACTGCAGCTTTCAGAAAAGGTTTGCTTTATTTCTTTAAGCCTCAGATCCCTTAGAGGCGAGTGGAGAATGGAACAAGAAACTCAGGAGCTGGGTCAGCAGAGTCCTCAAAGGGTCCAGAGACAGCATGCATTGCTTAGCATCTGGAGTCCATCGGTACTCCAGAGGGGTGTGGGGTACAAGACAGAAAACCCAAGCCAGCTTGTCTCCAGTGAAGCAGAACAGAGCTTGAAGCTTCCCTGCAGAGTCACAGCCCCAGTAGTTGCTACATCAGCTCTTCCTCTCCTAGGAGGGACCCCCACCCCCGCCCGCCCCACAACCATGGGAACAGGACTTGCTGGTCTGGTCTGGCCTAAGCTCCAGCTGTGGCCTCCAGACGCTGAGTCTGGGCCAAGACTTCTCCTGAGTGCATTAGGGGAGGATGACAGCTTATAGCTGGCCTCTGGGCTGTCCACAGTCTGGCTTGGGGAGAGGCCTTTGCTGGGGCCCACCCCATCCCTGGGGATGTATATAAGGTGACTTTGTTCCATCCTGGGTATTTTGATGAGTAGGTGGGCCTGCAGCTTCTCTTTCTGGTTTTTTTGGATATGGTCTCTGGGAAAAAACTGGGGTGTTGGGAGAGTCTGAGTTCCCTCAAGTGGATGCTAGCTCCCTGATAAGAAACACTAACCGGGACTGGATTGCAGCCATTGGTAAGGGACTCTGGGGGAGGCCTAGCTTTTGGTGCTATGTGGGTGGTGGTGAAACCCAGGAAACCAGATTTCAGAGTTCCTCGGAATGGGCTCTGTGATAAGCACTGAGCTCTGAGCCTGGGTGGGCCTCACTAGCAGAGGAGGCTCCATTAGCTTCTCCTGAAACTCTCTCCTTCAGTCCAAAGGCTGAGCTGAAACCGGAGAAGTCAGGGCACAAGCCAAGGAGCCACGGGGGCAGTGGGCCACAGAAAGAGCTGGTGATCCCAGGGATTGTGGATTTCGAGCAGATCCGCTGGGCATTGAGGACCCCCAAGCCCCAAACCCCTGACACCTACTGCTTTGGACGCCTCAGTCACAACTCCTTCTTCTCTCGGCACCACCCACACCCCCAGCGTGTGACCCACATCCAAGGTATGGCCTGGCTGGTCGGAGAGGGAGCAGAGGGAGTATCACAATTAATCTTGAGAACTGGGAAGGAAGAATCAATGGAAGCCCTTTTCCAGACTGGGACCCAGAGAGGATGGGGGCCTAGCCAGGATCCCGGAGCTGCCAAGCACCTAAGCCAGGACTGCGCCTTGATGGGCAGGAGTGCAGCACGGGCTCCCAGCGTGGGCGGCAGGTTCCCTGCAGGATTCCCCTGACAGCTGGGTTCTCCCATTTTACAAATCGGAGAAACGGATAAGTTCTGTGCTGGAGCAATGCTCTGTTCACTAATTTAGACCACATCAGCCACTCAGCTGTCCAGCCAGCCACAAATATTTATTGACTGTGAAGTATGGGTCAGGCACTTTTTTAGGCCCTGGGGATACAACAGTGAGCAGGACAGACATAGTGGCCGCCCTTCTGGAGCTGACCTCCAGTGGGGTGGGATGGGAGATAGGGAAGGTGTCAAGTGTCCAGGCTGTGGTGGGAAGATTGCTATTGTTCAAAGGTGGTCACAGAAGACATGGCAATTAACATGACATTTGGGCAAAGAACTACATAGGAACTGTGCACATAGCAGAGGGAAGGATGTCTCAGGCAGATGGATCAGCGAATACAAAGGCTGGAAGGCAAGAGTGCTCCCACTCTGTTGGAGGAGCAGCAAGCAAGCAGAAGCTGGTCTGGCTGAAGTAAGTAGGAGAGGGAGAAGAGAGAAGCCATCAGGGAGACGGTGAGCCCAGATCACCTAGGCATTTGGGCCACTATTGACACCATTAAGCCACCTCCTGGAGTCCACTGGAGCCCTTGGAAGGTTGAGAGCACAGAAGTGACATATTTTAGCAAGGTCATCCTGGCCTCTGTCTTCACTGTGGCTCGGAGCAGGGGCTGGAAATGGAAGATCTGTGGCTCTGTTCTGGAGATATATAAAAGGTAAAGCCAATAGGACTCAGCGATTGATTAAAAGTGGAGTGTGAGAGGAAGAGAAGAGCCCAGGCTGACTGAGAGTTTTGGCCAGAGCACCTGGGAAACTGGAGTGCATGGACTGAGACAGGGAAATCCGCAGCAGGACCGGTGCAGGCTGGGGAGGAGTCAGGGGTTTGGTCTTGGATATGGGACATAGGTGACCTGAGATGCTCTCTAGACCTTCAGGCGGAGGTACAGGGTGTCCAGTCGGATCTGGAGTTCAGGGCAGAGACACAGGCATGAGAGCCATTCGAGAAGGGGTGTTTGAAATGGTGGGACTGGGTGGGATCACCAAGGAGTCCATGTAGGTACAGGAGATGAAACCTGGGGATGGGTCCCTGGGGACCCTGAGATGAAGAGGTTGAGAAGATGAGAAGCTGGCAGAGGAGATGAGGATAGGTAGTGAGCCAGGACAAGAGCGAGGGGTCCTGGCACCAAAAGGAAAGTGTTTCGGGGGTAGAGAGCAGCCCTGCTAAGTCCTCACCAGGCCGGGCCTCAAGCCTCACTATCAATAGCGATGTAATAATCACCTAGGGTTAGCAAGAAGGGTCCTCACATGTAAACGGCCCCCACCACCTCCAGGCTGCCCTGCACACAGCCTGGTATAGGCTGACTGATACCAGAAGTTTTCTGCAGAGGATGTGGCTCCATCTCTCTCCCTGTCATGTGAGCCTGGGGCTCTCCCATCACAAACTGTGACTTCACACCCTCATCCCAGCATCCTCATCTTTAAGCTGCCTACCTACCCCTGTGTCTCACATCAGCAATTTGTTGCCCTGTCATAGGAAATCAGAAGGTCCTTGGGACTAGGGACCCAGAAAGCCTAGGTTCTTGTCTCACCTCTGCCCAACTCACAGTGTAGCCCTGAGCAGGCCCCTCCCCTGTCCATTCTAAGGTCCCCCCGTGGGTGCAGTGGTCGCTGGTCTGGGTGGTTACAAGGCCCTCCCAGCTCTGATGATCCATCAGCTTGTGGTTGCTGAAGGAGGTGAAGCCAGAATCACCCTGCCCTTCAACCTCTTCCCAGCCTCCTGGAGCTCTTAAGGTCCACCTAAGCCTCCCTTCCCACAGCCTCTAACCCTTTGCAGATTTCACCGGGAAGCCTGTGTGTGTCATCAGGGACAAATTCCCTCCAGCCCTCTCGCCTGAGTCCACTGTCTTTTCCAGCTGTCAAATGGGGATGCTCACCATCTCTGTCCCCATTGGAGACCCACAGTCTAACCGGAACCCCTGGCTTTCTTCTGGTGGGTACTTGGGACATACCTCCCTCTCTCCTGGGGCTCATGCCTCTCCCCAAGGGCTGCCTCACTTGGATGGGTGCCCAGAAGGAAAGGGCCATTGCTCTTAGCTCAGTGAGGTCCACTGGGGGAACCCCACTTTTTCTCTCATTTCCTTGGACAGCCTCATCTCTGCATCACTCCCCACTCAGCAAATCCTAGGCAGCAGAAATGCACCCCTGCTTGGATTTGAGGTACTCAAGAAGCAGTAACACGCAGAGGGCAAGCAGACGTTGAGCCTGCAGTCATGTGACTTGGCAGCTGTAGGCCGGAAGGCTAAAGGAAATATTTAGTAGCTTGTGCGTTCAGGCATTGGCCAACCAGAGCAACCAGCCACAGTGCTGGTGCAGCGTTCTGGGGGCCTCTGCTCTCCCAAGCCTTACCCTTTCCATGACTGAGGTGCTGGAAGTCAGTTTGGTGGGGACAGGGGAGAGATCCTGGAGAAGGGGCTGGGGCTGCTGGTGCAGGGCAGAGAGACTTGGAAGGCTGGCTATGGCTAGGACATCAACATCAGGACCCGCTAGAAGGAAAGCAACCCCCCACTCCCACACCCCACCCACTGCCACAACCACCACTCATGGAATGAATCCAGATCCTTCTCCCTCCAGGGCACCACCTCCCCCTTTCCCTTTGAGATCCAGGCAGGGAGGCCAGGAAGGAGAGCAGACTCCCCTACCAAGGCCTGGTGGTACAGGGAGGGGAGGAGGGCCCCTGACTTCAGTTGGCAGGACCTTGTCTTCTCCTCCCAGAAGCCTGGAAGAGGGAGTTGAAGGAGCTGGCTTCCCGGGTAGCCTTCTTCACCAAGGAGGATGAGCTGAAGAAGAAAGAGGTGGGTGCGGAACACAGGAGCTAGTCTGGGGAGAGGTGACACAGATCCATCCCTGTGTGAGGAGATCCCTCCTGAGTCAGTTCAGCCTGGGCTGCGTGCAGCGGGGAACTGATTAATACAAACATCAGGGGAAAGGTCATAGGAGGGAGACAGCACACCTAGGTGGAGAAACGCAAGCAGGGGTTTTAGGACAGGCGGCACTCGGGGGCCTTCGATATCTAAGTGAGATGTTCACAAGGGGACTGGGGAGTTCTGAGCAGAGGCACCCAGCACAGCAGATCGAAAGCTGGCAAAGGCAGGGCACCATCAGAGCCAGGCTATAAGTAGGCAACAATGGGAAAGGTGTGAGGGGGCCGACTGAACATGGAAAGGAGCAGCTGGTTCTCTTAATCCCCAAATCTTTTAGTGTCTAATCACATAAGGAGCAGAAAATCTCAAAGGTTTTCAGACATGATGGGGGTGACCCCATGGGTGCCATTTGGTGATAAAACAGTAAAGTCACTTGAGAGACAGCTTGAAGGTGAATGGAATTGCTCTTAGGACAGTCTCTGGTCCTGTCCCTTGTCTCAGGCAACCAGAGTGGGCAGGCAGAAGCCTGGCATCTCATTCCTGCTCACAGCTAACTCAGTGCAGCACTCAGGACAAGTCAGCTAAGCTGTCTGGGTCTCAGTTTTTCTTTCTTTAAAATGGGGAGAAGGATACTACCAGTCTTAACTGGAATTGCAAGGGCAGGAGACCCCAGGCCTGTGGGCACAAGGCCCCAGGCCTCTCTGGGACAAACCTGGGGGCAGCTGAGCTGGGAATTAAGGTAGGCGATGGGCCCTTGGTGCAGGATGCTCTTTTCAGATCTCTGATGGCTGTGGGAGGGGCAGCAGGGAGGACCTGCCTGGGAGGAAGGACGAGAACCAGCTGCGGGCATCCAGCAATTGACCCTCCATTACTGAGTTCCGGGAGGAAGAGCTGTTGCTAGTTTAAGCATGAGAGCTGATAGTGGGAGGGCTGGCTGCTGGAGAGAGGGCTGGGGAGACCCAAGGAGGGGTCTAGAGCAGGTGGGGGTGGGGGGCGGACCTGGATGAGACCCTGGCAACACTGTGCTGCTGGGATTTGGGGAGCACAGTGCCCTGGAATTGTGACCCAGCCTCCTCCCCCTCTCCTCCCCTCCGCCCTCTTCTTCCCCTCTTGCTGACTACCTGGAGTCTCTGGCCACTTTTGTCCCAGCAGAAGGAGGAGCCTCCGCGGGAGCAGGGGGCAAAGTACTCAGCAGAGACTGGAAGGCCCATTCCCACTTCCACCCGGGCTGTCAGCCACCGCAGCTCCCACCAGAGCCAGGGGAGCCAGTCTTCGAGCAGAGATGGAGTCGGGGCCTTCCTCCTGCAGGATCAGGAGCTGCTGGTGAGGCCCCCGGTTCTGCTCCTAGGCTCCTAGCTCTCCAAATCAGGAGTCTTACGAACCGCTTTAGGACAAGGCCCCTCTCAGGGATACTGGCTCCTAGGACTGTTAAGACCAGAAAACTCCAGTCCTGGGGAGTCAGCAGCCAGGGTTATGACCCCCTGCTGCCTCTAGGTTTCCATATGAGTCCTCTCCCCTCTCTGGGCCCTAGTTCCATGATCTAGCCACTGGAAGCATGAATGCCTTGTCGTTGAGGGTCCCTTCCAGCTGTGGCATTTGATGGGTTAGTGAAGGAGATGCAATGGTGGGTGAAGAAGGAGTTCCTGCCCACCACAGCAGGCCGCACCCCACAGCCTGCAGGGCTAGGCCCAGCCTGGTGTGCACACTCGGAGAGGGGCCGGGCCTGTGCTTCAGTGAGTGCAGAGCCCACCTCCTCTATGCTCACATTTCCCCATCGAGGCCTGAGATGAGTCCACGCCTCATCCTGGTGGGTTAAGGTATCGAGGGTCCCTGTGAAAATGCACGGATGTCCTCCAAGAAAGGCCAGAGATGGAGCTTGCATCCAGTCACCTTCCTTGTGACCAGCGCTGCCAGGTACACACTCCCGCTGAAACCTTGCCACAGTGTAGCAAAGTGGATAGAACAGATAGGGCCGGGCACCCCCATGCCACAGATGGGAAGGCTGAGGCCTTGTCAAGTGAGAGTCCACGGGCCAGGTCCCCAGAGAAGGAGCATGTAGCCAGGACTAAGGTGCTTTCTCCATCACAGGGCGGCCTCACCTCGCCTGGAATTAAGTTCTCGGGTCCTGTGGGGAGGGGGCACAGGGCAGGTAAGTTGGACTCAGAGAATGGAGAAGGGCCCAGGGGCAGATCAGGGTGGGTCAGCACAGCGGGTGGGCACCTGAGGGCCAGGGTAGGCCCCTAAGCAGGCAGTGGCCTGGGGAGAGGCCCAGCCCAGATTCCACTCTGCTGAGGATGAGGCCAACCTGCTGGGGACTGACGGGCCCCTCCAGGTCCTGGGGTAATGGACCGCCACGAGCTAAGAGGGCCTCACTTTCCTAGGACTCCAGGGGTTCCATGTTTCACCTCCGGCCCCCTCTCCAGCCTGCCATAGCTACAGCCACCAGCAGCAATCTGGCCTGGGAAGCCCCTATAGCCCATCCAAGACAGAGCTGGGCCTTTTTCTAATGCTACCTGACTGAAGAACAAAGGGGAAAATGGGCCCAGAAGTAGCAAAGATGTCAAAGGCTGAGGATGCGGCGAGGAGCCAAGCGTCCCCACTGCTCTGTGGGAGGGAGCCCTGCACCGGGCAGTTTGCAGAAGCGGCCTGTGCTGCCCCTCAGGCTGCTCGCTGGGCTTTCCTGACCCTTCCAACATCTCCAGACTCCAGGACCTTCGGGGTGGGCATGCGTGGGGTTCCTGAAATCCCCACACCAAGGCCCTGGCACGTGGGATTTGGTGTGTCTCTGAGGAGCTGACTGGCCAGCTCTGCCCCTGGCTTCCCAGTGTGGGGCCCTAGGGAATAACTGGTCGATCAGGCTCCAGGGATGTGGGGTCCACAGAGCTGATAGCTGAGGCCATGTTCTGCCACCAATTTCCCACTAGCATCCCCTCTCAGGGCCTCGGATTCCCCACCTGTCCAGTAGGAAGGTTTAGAATCTTCCTCCAGGACTGTTGTGAGAGAAATCCCTCTGTTAAGTGCAAAATCCATTGTGAGAAAAGGCAGGGACTCTTGTGAGGGCACGTTTAGCCCAGCAGGCACCTCTGGGAGCCCACTTTGGGGGAAGGGGCCCCTTGGTGCCCTCCAAACCTACATTTGCCTATACTCCTGGTGGAACGTGCTGGCCTCCCGCTCACAGGTCCTGGAGCTCCTGTGTCAGATCCTGGAAACAGACTCGCTGAGCGCAATCCAGTTCTGGCTGCTCTACGCTCCGCCCAAGGGTGAGGACACAGCCCGGCAGCACTGTCTCAGTGGAGGCTCCCAAGGTCCTGCCCTTGATCTCTGGTTCTGCAGGTCTCAAATGCCACTCTGCTCCCACCCTGGAGGGGCCCTTCCATGGGGCCTCTCCTCCTCCACTTTGGAGCCCCCAACTAGCCCTGCCCAGCTGGATGGTGTCTCTACTTCCTCCTCCCCCATTCCTCAGCAGAATTTCCTTACCCCTGCTCCTTGGAGGGGACGCCTCTTTCATGCTGACCCCAGGCCTCAGCACCTAGGAGGGAGAAATCCAAAGACTGTACTTAGCAGACACAGCCCTTCACACACCGCAGTGGGAGACCCACAAACACATAGGGACACACATATGTTTACACACAAACACATGAATACAAACACGGGCACACTGGGACAGTGGGCGAGGAGGGTATCTGAGTAGAAGGGTGAGGAGTGATGAGAGCCAGGAAGCTAACTGGAGAAGACTTCCTGGACAGGAGAGTGAAGGAGGAGGAGGAGAAGGAGGAGGAGGAGGAGGAAGGCAGGTTCCAGGTAGACTTCCTAGAGTGGGCCGGGGGACATGGTGGGCAGGAGGGCCAGCTGGGGCCGAGAACAAGGTACACGTATGCTCATGTGACAGTACAGGGATGTGGAAGGGCTGGGGGCTCTGCACACGGGGGCCAGGAGAGAAGGGGGAGCTCTCCTGAGGGGACTTGAGGGCAGAAGGCGGGTGCTTAGAGAAAGCTGCCCTGGATTGCAGGGCTGAGCAAGAGCTGGAGGCGCTGCTTCCACCCTGACCCCACCCTGCAGAGACAGGAAGGGGGCTGGGGACTGAGGACTCTGCCCTCGGGCTGTGCTTTCAGAAAAAGACCTGGCTCTGGGACTCCCGCAGACAGCGGTGGCTCGGCTCCTTCCGCAGCCCCTAGTCTCCATCCCTACAGAAAAGCTCCTAAACCAGCTCCAAGAAATGCACGAACCTCCTCAAGAGAAGCAAGAGCCACCCTGCAGGTGGGCCCCGCACCCCTCCCCTGCCCTTCGGCAGCCTTCTGTCCTCCCAGGTGAGGCCAGTGGGACCTGGAGAAAGGAGCGTGGCGCTGGCCAGGGCCCGGGCTGACTGAGCCTGTCTGGGAGACCTTCCAGTGCTGCCCAAAGCCAGACCACCCCGGGCTGCCAGTGGTGGGGAGAGCCACCAGTGTCAGTTGTAACCAGGGCTGGATTAGCCACACCTAGCCCTTCAGAAGCTCTTTGGTCTATGGGAAGACATGAGTAAAGAGGAAATGCTAACACAAGGCAGTGCCTTTATACCAGTACTAAGTGCCCTGATGGCTGGAGGAGAAAGATTACCAACTGGAGGGGTCCTCACAAAGCAGGTGGGTGGAGCCTGAGAGTCAGCAAGGCCACCCTGAGCTGCTATAAGTTTGCCTGACCCCGCTGGGTGCTTCACAGTTTTCCAGTCCATCCAACAACCCACTGAGGCAGTATTAGCTTCATTTTACAAATGGGAAGACTGAGGCTCAGGAACAATTGAATGGCCTTCCCAAAGTAACCTGGCTGGTCAACAGAAGGGCTGGGATTCAGACTCGGACCTGTCTGACTCCCAAGCCCAGCAGCACTCAGCTTTGCCCCGGGAGCTTGTTAAAAATGCAGACCCCTAGAGATTCTAATGTAGCAGGCCAGGGGTGAAGCGGGGTTGGGGCTGTATTTTTAACAGTCACCTGAGTGTTTCCAACAGAGTTTGGGGAACACTGATAGGACGAGTAGGATCTGACTGACCAAATAAAAGTGTGGGAAAAGATCATCCCAGAAAGTGGGACCAGCCGGGATGAAGGCATGAAAATCAGGAAGGTGTCCACTAGGGGAATGCCAAGTTTGGGGTGTCTGGAGCATGGGTGGGCTTGGCGAGAAGAAGCAGGGGTAGGGGCTGGACAAGATTTCTTGAAGGCATGTGTTCTTGCACGGCCTTTGACTTGGTGTTCCCTTCCACTCTGAGAGAGCAGAGGAGGAATGCTGAGAAAGACGGGCTTCACCGCAACCTTGGGCAAACCACCTCCCAGCTGCGAAAGTCAGCTTTATCCGTCTCTCAAAAGACCTCTCCCAGAGTCGTAGGGAGGGAAAGTAACATCAGGCGCATAAAAAGGTGTGGGGAGGTGTGAAGCCCAATACAAGACAGAAGAGTATCTTTCATACTGTAATTCCATCAAGACGCAGGGTTCTTGTCCCTCAAAGGGAGGTCCACAAGGAAACCAGTGGGGTGAGTGAGTGAGGGCTGGAGGGGGCTGGTGCAGAGTCCATCCTTTGTTGTTCCAGACAGGAGGGCCTTGTTTCCCAGTGGAACTAACTGCAGACAGCAGGGCCACAGTTGTCTGGGTCTGGCCTGGGGTGGCACAAGAAGGCCACCTGGGTGCTAGCCATGGACAGACGTTTTCTGGTCCTCCAGGAAGGGTGGCTCTTGTCTCTCCCTGGAGCAGAGAGCTGCCTGCACCCACACTGCCTTCCTCACAGCCCTGTCTATCCTGCCACCCACAGGGGTAGGTTTCCAGCATAACCTTCCCAGCCCCTTCTTTGTATTTGGTTACAGTCAATCCCCGAAGAAAATGAAAATACCACCTTTTTCAAAAAGTGAAACACCAGGTAAGATTCCCAGTAGTGGGTCATTTGGGGGCTCACCGAGGCCCACTGTGGCTGAATTTCTCAGTAGATTTCAGTCAATGTGGAGATGAGTCCCTGCCCAAGGAAGCTGCTCACTTCACCTATTCATTCAATCATTCATTCATTCATTAACAAATATTTATTAAGCACCCACAACATGCTGAGCTCTGGGGATCATTGAGGAAGAATTCAGGCAACTTCCTGCTGTCACGGAACTTACATTCCAGCGAGGAGGCATACAGACAACAAATAAAAACACCTGGGGACGAGTGGGGACAGATACTGTAAGGAGAACAAGCAGGGTTCTGTGGTCAGTAGTGAGATGGACTGGCAGGTGGCGGGGAGAGAGCTCCTAGAGCTGAACGGCAAGGAAGATCCAGCGCTGCCCAAGTCTAGGAAGAGCCAACTAGTAAAGCTCCCACCTCTTGGTGCGCTGGTGGAAAAGCAAGCAGACCAAGGTGGCCAGGGCCTTCTGTGGGGGACAGTGGTAAGGGAGGGATGAGACAGGTGGGAGAAGCCGGCCTGCGGTAAAGGCCAGGTGTGTGTTTGGGTGTGTAAGAGGGTTATGGGCAGGGTGGGCGTGCCCTCTCTGTGTGCGGCATGGACTATGGGAGACAAGAATGGGCGAGGGAGACCAAGGAGAGTCCGCTGCAGTCATCTTGGTGCCTTAGACTAGAGTGGGGGACAAGGGCATGGCAGGCTGGAGGGGAGAGAAGAGGAAACACATTCTAGATCTATCTTATTCTCCCTAATTAGACCATCAAGGGTCCAGAGTGCCTGGCAGTGGCAGAGAGGCACAGAACAGGCACCTCGTTGATATTTCTTACTTGGATGTTGAAAGAAGAGAGGTTGGGTTCCATTCGGAGAAGGGAATTGCTGCATTCCTCTCAAGTCGGATTTCCTCCTCCATCACCAGCAGAGCTGAGAGCAGGAGCTGCAGTTGACTCAGACCTCCCTCTCAGCACTCACACATCCACCTGCAGCTCCCAGGTAGCGGCCCCGCCTTCCCGGTCCTCTCCTGCCTGCTGTCTCTCCTCCCACTAGAGTACATTGGAGAAGCTAAAGTCCTCCGGATGCATTCAAGCCAGAACACAGAGGAGAAGACATCGAAGCTGAGGGCAGAGAGCTGAGGAGCTAGCAAACACCTGCCCCTGCCTTGCCCAAGAGCAGCCCAAGGGTTCAGGGGTGTTTCTGTCTCCACCACTTTCACTGCAGCACCTGATCCCCTACTGTGAAAAGCCTCTCCCAGGGAAGACAGCACCTGATCTCCCTGTCTTCCCTGGGAGAGGGCAGTTCCACTTTCCTAGCAGTGGGAGGCCTGTGCTTGGGGTCACTGATTCCAGGAGAGAGATGGGCTGCACGGAGCCATCACCACTCCCATGGGAAAGCCCAAGTGCTACCTCCACATGGGGCTTCCCTGGTTCTTTTATGTTCTGGAGAACTGAAGGGCAGATGGCAGTTGGGGCATCCTGAGAAAGGGATTCTGCCCCTCCTAGAGCCGAGACACACAGGACTCTAAGTAGGGTAGAGCAGAGGTCAGAGACCATGCAGTCCTCCTTAGAATAACCACTGTTGCCAGTTATTGAGTTTCTACTTTTTGTGTGTGTTGGCCACAGAGGCAGGACTCAGGTAAAAGCTGGTGATGAGCACAATGACGAACAATGTGAATTGTTCTATGTGCTTTATACTCAGCACATACCCACACACATGCAGATGAAACACCTTGTCCAAAGTCCTACAGTTAATGAGTGGCAGAGCCAGAACCCAAAGCCTAGGTGTCTGGCTCCAGAATCCTGCTCTTAAAAACTGCATTCTGGCTGGGAACGGTGGCTTAGGCCACCTGTAACCCCAGCACTTTGGGAGGCTGAGGCAGGCGGATCACTCCTGAGGTCAGGAGTTCCAGACCAGCCTGGCCAACATGGCGAAACCCCATCTCTACTAAAAACACAAAAATAAGTCAGGCATGATGGTGGATGCCTGTAATCACAGCTACTCAGGAGGCTGAGGCAGGAGAATCACTTGAACCTGGGAGGTGGAGGTTGCAGTGAGCGAAGATCATGCTAGTGCACTCCAGCTTGGGCAACAGGGTGAGACTTTGTGTCAGAATTTAAAAACAAAACAAAACAAAGCAAAACTGCATTCTACTGTCTTACAGCCACTCTAGCCAAAAGCTGTGGTTACATTTCCAAAAAGCCTAAGATCTAGAGAAGACTCCCTGGGAAGTCCAATGTCTTCCATGACATTTCTGCAAATTCCCTGGAAAATTGGGGTGGGGAGGAGGCACAGGGGATTTATAAGGTCATGGCTCCTGTGGCTCTGAGCTGCTATTTTACTGCTTAGTTGATGAAGTAAGTGGACTTAGTTCCATGGACTGTGGCTCCATGCTACACTTGCAACACCACTCTACCTCACACTCATTCAGATGAATTCAGTACCCCTGGGTTTTCTCAAATACCCCGTTCACACAAAACTTTTCTGTGCCATAGGCTTCAATTGAGATTAGTGGATGGATGGAGATTTGCTATTAAGTAAACAGCTTCACGTTTGACATTAAGCCACCTTGTTTTTAAAGCCCCTCGCCCATCTTCCAATGGGATCGTCTCCCCAGCAGCAGCATGTATAACACGATGTAGCCATGTTCAGGAAAGTCTCTAGGCCCTGCTCCCCAAGGTGTTACCTGTCCTCTTGGGTATCCGGGTGATTTCTCATGCGTGTCAGGATGGCATGGCTGCTTCCTGGTCATCCTGAGTTTTCTCTGTCTCCAGGACCTGGAAGTTCTCTTCTCCCTTTACCCTGCTCCTCTCCTTGAAGCACTGAGACAGATTTTCCCTTTCATCTTTTCCCTTAAGGGTCTAGGTCCTTCTTGGGACCCGGTCTCCTTAACCATGGAGGTAGCCATTGTTTTTGGCTATCAAGGAATGTGAATCCTAGCACTGTCCAACCAGAGCCCCCCAGCCCTTGGCACAGGGAAGCAGCCTTGTTGTCTAGGGTAATACCTGAGGTTTGTTGTCTCACAGCCAAGAAAATCAAAGATGCAGACACACGAAGAGTCAGGTTAAGAGTGGAAATTTTAATAGGTGAAAGAAAGAGAAGAGCTCTCTGCTGCAGACAGAAGTCTCAGATAAATAGGTTGCTGGTTCCATAGTGAAATGCAGAGAGTTTTATAGATGAGCTTGAGGAGGTGGTATCTTATTTACGTAGGGTGAGAATCAGTTGGACCAGTTTTGCCATTTGCATAGGGCGCAAAAAACTGGTTAGGACTTAGGTGTGCCATTTGCATAGGGTGGGAATTTCTGGCCACCCTCACCCTAATCTTTTATTATGCAGGCAGGTCTTCTGCCTGGCCTGCGCCATGTTGCCTGTTCCTTTACTGTACACGTGGTAACAATAAAAGCGAAGATGGAGCCTCCATGTTGGACATGGCTGGCTCCCAGGTAGCCCTTTTCTATTGGCACAGCTGCCAACATTCCCCTGTGCAAGCTTCCAGCCTCCTTATTTATTCTTGCAGCTCGATTTTTCAGACTCTCTTTGTTAGAAAAAAAAATAATTTCTTGGGCTGCTTTTTGTTTAAAGGAATGCTCTGCCAAGGACTCTTTAACCCTCACTATCTGCCTAAATAATTTCTTTCTACCTCCTATATCAATAGGACTGATCAGGGACAGGACACACATTTGACCCAAGCTGGGCCAATCACAGTCTGTCCTTGGAAATGTTTTTTGCCGGGGAAGGAAGGTTCGAGTTTCAGAGGATTCCATCATTGTTCTATGTGGATAAAGTCCTGGATACAGTCACACCTGAGGCTCCTGATTCTTCTCCACCCTTCCCCATATGTGAGGCAATAAAATTTCTTCTTCATCCAATAGTTGATTTTTATGTGTGCTTTTTTAAACATACAATTTACCATCTTTACCATTTTAAAATACACAGTTCAGTGGCATGAAGTACATTCACATCGCTGTGCCACCACCACTCCTGTATGTCCACACAACTCTTTTCATCTTGCAAAGCTAACACTCTATGCCCATTAAACAGTAACTCCCCATTCTCTCCTCTCCCAGTTTCTGGGAACACCATTTTACTCTGTCTCTCTGGAATTGACTACTCTAGGTACCTCACTTAAGTGGAATCATACAGTATTTGTCCTTCTGTGACTGGCTGATTTCACTTAGCTTAATGTTCTCACTCTTCAGCCATGTTGCAGTATATGTCAGAACTTCCTTCCTTTTTTTTTGAGACAGAATTTCACTCTTGTTGCCCAGACTGGAGTGCAATGAGCGATCTCAGCTCACTGCAACCTCTGCCTCCCAGGTTCAAGTGATTCTCCTGCCTCAGCCTCCTGAGTAGCTGGGATTACAGGCATGTGCACCATGCCTGGCTAATTTTGTAATTTTAGTAGAGACGGGGTTTTACCATGTTGGTCAGGCTGGTCTTGAAGTCCTAACCTCAGGTGACCCACCTGCCTTGTCTTCCCAAAGTACTGGGATTACAGGCATGAGTCACCACACCCAGCCAATTTCCTTCCTTTTTAAGCCTAAATGATATTCCCTTGTATGAATATACCACCTTTTGTTTATCCATTCATCCATTGATGGACACTTGGGTTGTTTCCACTTTTTGTCTACTGTGAATAATGCTGCTATGAGAATGAGTGTACAAAAGTAGGTGATTTTTGTGTCATGTGTGATGAAAAGGATCCACAATAATCTCAAGTCTTATAGCTGGTAAGTTGAGGTTTCAGAATTGAAATCCAGATTCACCAGACTCCAGAGTCCTGGCTCTGAGTGACTGACAACTTTCTAAACTTGAACCATTCCCATACCCGTATGAGGAATTTTATTATACCTGCCTTTTCTTTTCTTTCTTTTTTTTTTTTTTTCTGAGACAGGTTCCCATTCTGTTGTCCAGGTTTCAGTGCAACTCACTGCAGTCTCACACTCCTGAACTCAAGCAATTCTCCTATCTCAGCCTCCTCAGTACTGGGGACTACAGGCACATGCCACCATGCCTGGCTAATTTTTGTATTTTTGTGTAGAGATGGGGTCTCCCTATGCTGCCCAGGCTGGTCTTTAACTTCTGAGCTCAAACAATCTGCCCACCTCCACCTCCCAAAGTGCTAGGATTACAGGTGTGAGCCACTATACCCAGCCTTGTTACAACTGTTTACCACCTATGCTCTTCCTTAATGTTTATTTAAATTTACCTTTCTTTTTTTGCTTAAATAAATATATGTATTAGTCCACTCTCACACTACTATAAAGAACTACCTGAGACTGTGTAATTTATAAAGAAAAGAGGTTTCATTGACTTATGGTTCCACAGGCTATATAGGAGTCATGGCTGGGGAGGCCTTAGGAAATTTACAATCATGGCAGAAGGGCAAAGGTGAAACAAGCATGTCTTCACATCATGGCAGGAGAGAAACAGAGTGAAGGGGGAGGGGCTATACAGTTTCAAACAACTGGATCATGAGAACTCACTATCACAAGAACAGCAAGAGGGAAATCTGCCTTCATGATCCAATCACCTCTCACCAGGTCCTTCCTCCAAAACTGAAGAATACAATTCAACATGAGATTTGGGTGAAGACACAAATCCAAATCATATCACTCTGCCCCTGGCCCCTCCGAAATCTCATGTCCTTTTCACATTTCAAAACACAATCATGCTGCTTTAACAGTCCCTCAAAGCCTTAACTTAATCCAGCACTAACTCAAAAGTCCTAACTCACACCTGAGACTAAGCAAGTCCCTTCTACTTATGAGCCTGGAAAATCAAAAACAAGTTAGTTACTTTCAAGATACAATGGAGGTACAGGCAGTGGGTAAATGCTTCCATTCCAAATGGGAGAAATTGGCTAAAACAAAGAGGCTACAGGCCCCCATGCAACTCTGAAACCCAGAAGGGCAGTCATTAAATCTTAAAGCTCCAAAATAATCTCCTTTGACTCCATGTCTCACGTCCAGGCTACACTGATACAAGAGGTGGGCTGCTAAGGCAATGGGGAGATCCGCCCTTGTGGCTCTGCAAGGTACAGCCCCCTTGGCTGCTTTAACAGGCTGGTGTTGATTGCCTGCAGCTTTTCCAGGTGCATGGCATAAGCTGTCAGTGGATCTACCATTCTGGGATCTGGAAGATGGTGGCCCTCATCTCACAGCTCCACTAGGCAGTGCCCCAGTAAGGACTCTGTGTGGGGGCCTCCAACCCCACATTTCTCCTCTGCACTGCCCTAGTAAAGGTTATCCATGAGGGCTCTGTCCCTGCAGCAGACTTCTTCCTGGACATCCAGGAGTTTCCATACATCCTTCTAAATCTAGGCAGAGACTCCCAAGCCTCAACTCTTGTCCTCTGTGCACCTGCAGGGCCAATACCATGTGGAAGCCCACCAAGGCTTCTATGGTTTGCACCCACTGGAGCAGCAGCCCAAGACGTATCTGGGGCCCTTAGTCACGGCTGGAGCTGGAGCAGCTGGGACACAGGGTGCCATGTCATGAGGATGCACAGGGCAGTGGGACCGTTGGCCTAGCCCATGAAACCATTTTCCCTCCTGGGCCTCCAGGCCTGTGATGCGAGGGGCAGCCATGAAGTCCTCTGAAACTTCTTTGAGACATCTTCCCCATTGTCTTGGCTGTTAACATTCAGCTCCCCTACTTATGCAAATTTCGGCAGCCTGCTTGAATTTCTCCTAAGAAAATGAGTCTTTCTACCACATGGTCAGGCTGCAAATTTTCCAAACTGCTATGCTCTGCTTTCTTTTTAAATATAAGTTCCAATTTCAGATCATATCTTGGCAAACGTGTATGAGTTTATGCTGTTAGAAGGAGCCAGGACACATCTGGAACACTGCTGTTTAGAAATTTCTTCCACTGGGAGGAGAGACCCAAGATGGCCACGTAGCAGCAGCTCAGGATTGTAGCTCCCAGTGAAAGCACAGACAGCAAGTGGATGCCGCAATTGCAGATGAATTTTTGATGCCCACAGACTGGGAGATTCCCGGCAAAGGAGCCACACGGATAGCCAGCACGACTCTTTTGGCCGACACGGCGCTTCTCGGTGCGGAGTGTACGGGACTGGATGCCCTTTTAGTCGGGCTCGGCC
>CAUYQU010039913.1:0-49793 GCA_963574635.1 Cheracebus regulus | reverse complement strand
GGGTGGGGGTGATTGTTTTTTGCCGTGATTTCGTCACTTCACAACACCCTGGCGCCTGGCGAAATACAAACACACTGTCTCAATAAAAAAAAAAAAAAAAAAAAAAAAAAAAAAAGAAGCCTCCACTACTCACCTCATCCTTGCATCTTCTGGCTCTTCTCTGAGAAAAGAAGTTGCCCTTCTTTCTGTTCAAGAAATGTCCACTTGCTTGTATTGTGAAGCTTATCTCAGTGGACTGCCTTAAGGACCTTACTCCATCAAATAACTTCTCTCTTGCTTGTAGTTATCTTAATTATTTTGAATTGTAACATATTATACATAGAAAAGAATATAAACATATTTGTTCAAATTAAATAATAATGAAAATGTAAGCACCCATATACCCGTCACCCAGGTTAAGACAGCACTACTGATACCTTCAAACACACTTTATGCAACTCCTTGTTGTATGTCTCCCCCTCTCATCCAAGTGGAAACTGGCCATTCTTTATAGTTTTACTACCTGTATATGTAGACTTAAGCAGTGTGTCATTTAGTTTTGCTTAGTTTTAAATTTTATGTAAATTGAATCATACTGATTATACTCTGACTCATTTTTTTTTTCCTCAACATTATGCTTCAGAGGTTTATCCATATGGGTGTGTATAGTGGTAGTTTCTTTATTTTCACTTCGTGGAGTATTTCATTTCATGACTGATCAACAAGGTTCTTTCATCTGTAGGATATTCCATTACATAACTAATCCACAATGTATTTATCATGTTACTGTTGTTGGATATTTGAGCTGTTTTCAGCTTTTAGTTATTATAAGAAATACTATTATTTATGACATTCCTGTATTGTGTCCTGATGCAATATGAAGATTTCTCTAGGGAGGTGGCTTTCAAAATGTTTCGATCACAACTCACAATAAGAAACACATTTTACAACACAACCAAAAGGATAAACAGAACAATATAAGACTTGACTATTAGCAACCCAAAAGATTAACAAAACACTGCAGCAATGCATTCTGATATTTTCTGTTTTTCTTCGTTGTTCTGTTTAACTCTATCATATCCTGTTCTAATTCATTTGTGCAATGCTGGTTCACTCACCAGTGTGACCTGACCCCAATTAAGAAAAATTAGAAAATGCCGTAGGACATATACCTAGGAGTGACATTGCTGGGTTGTGAAGCACATGTATATTTTAACTCTTCAACGGAAAGATAAATCATGTTCCAATGGCACACTCTCAGTTTATACTACCACCAACAGAAAATGTAAGTTACATTGTTCTATGGACTTGCTAACTTTTTAATTTTTATTGTTTTCCCATTTGCTGTTATTACATGGTATTTCATTGTGGTTTTAATTTACATTTTCACAGTTAATAAAGAGATAGAGCATATTTTCCTATGTTATGGGCCATCTGTGTTTCCTCATCCATGAAATGCCTGTTTATATTTTGGCCATTTTCCTATTAGAGTATCCACATCTTATATATTCATAGAAGTCCTAAATATTTTCTGGGTACTATTCTTTGGAAATGAGTTGAAATATCATCTCCCACTTCAGGGCTTGTCTTTTGATTTTATTGTGTTTCTTAATGAACTGCAGTTATGTAACATGATCAAACTATCAATCTTTTTCTCTATGATTTGCATTTTTTTCCTTGTTTAATGTCTAAGGCCTCTTTCTGCATCAAAAGATTATATTCTACTACCTAGTCTTCCAAAAGCTCTAAGCTTATGCTTTCACATTTAAATCTCTTATCCACCAAAAATTGAATTTTATGTATGGTGCAAGGTTGAGATATTTATTTTATTAATATACATGGACCATCCCAGCACCTTTTATTTAATGGTTCATCTTTTCTTTAGTGATCTGCAGTGACTTCATCATGAATAAAGTCTGCATGCCTGAGTGGGTTTGCTTCTAGATCCTCTATTCTGACCCACAAATCCATTTGTCTATCTCTGGGGCAATACAATGTCTTCATCATTATAGCTGTCTGATGAGACTTAAATCTTGGTAAAGCAATCCCCCCTATCCCTTGTTCTTCTTCACAAGTTTCTGGTCTGTTGTTGACTTTTGACTCTTTTTTTCTAACATATAAATTTTAAAATCATCATTTCAATTTTCTCACAAACCCATTTGGATTTTTCTTAGAATCACACTGAATCTATTGGTGAACCTAGAGATGCTGGCCCCTCCCTGCTCCTGGGGCCTGCTCTGATTTTGGAGCATTGTCATGACCCAGCCAGGTATGCACGTGCTCAGGGTGGCACTGACACACCAGTCCCTGCTGCATCAGCTTCCTCTGAACTTTGGACACCAAGAAGCATGGGAAGAAGGTCAAGGAGGCACTGAGGGTGGCACCATGAATGGCAGTAGGAGGCAGGCAGGCTCCTAGGCAGAAAAGGGAAGGTCCCTGTGAAACCCACCTTCAAGCCAGGGACAGTCTTAAGCCTGGGGGCTTGGCTGCCTGTTCCACAAACCAGAGTGAGACTTTATGGTGCTCTCTCTAGGCCTGTTCATGATTGCCCATGGACCAATTAGCAGGCACTTCCTCCTCTCTGAAGCCCATAAAAAAACCAACATTGTTGATTTATCTCCCAGGGTTTACTCTTTCATATTGCTTTAAGTATCTGTAGATTCCTTCTTTTTATGGCAGTCCAGCATTTTCCTTTTAAAGTGTTACTCCTGAATTTTAGCTATTTTAACTTTATAATGCCTATTCTGTCACCATGACAGAATAAAGACTCCTGTTTGTATCTTTAGGCCCTTCCTTTCTAGGGACTCCTTCTCATCAGCTGGTAACACACTCAAGTATGTACCATCCTTTAAAAATCCTTGCTTAACCCTGGATCCCCTCTTTTACCTGTAGCATTCTCTCCCACTATCCCCTAGCCAAGTTTTTAAAAAAGAATTGACTACAGTCATCTTGATTTTCTAATCTTTAATTCACCTCTTAACCCATTGTCATCTGTATGTCTCCACATCACCAATAAAACTGGTCTTTAGAAAACCAATAATGATTACCCCACCTACCAACTCCAATAAAGATTCTTATCTTTCTGGACTAATCTGTAATATCTGGTACTTTGGATCATTCTCTCCAGTATGAAATTCTTTCCTCTTTAGCTTCTTTTGCATCTTTCTAATTCTACTTCTGCCCCACCCCCCAAGTCATTTCTTCTCATTGGATCCTCTTTCTCTGCTCATTTCTTTTCAATGCTTTGCAAAAGGTTTTCCCTGATTTTCTCTTTGTAGCATCATCTTTTACCAAATCTCACAAACCATAAACTACTAGTTGCCATCTTCAAAGCCATTTTTTCCTTCCACAGTAAAAATCCCCAGGGTTGTTTTGTTTTGTTTTGTTTTATTGAGACATGATCTTGCTTTGTTGCCCAGGCTGGAGTGCAGTGGCATGATCTTGACTCACTGCAGCCTTGACTTCCTGGGCTCAGGTGATACTCCCACTTTAGCCTCACGAGTAGCTGGGACTACAGGTGCACACCACCACATCTGGATAATTTTTTGTAGAGATGAGGTCTTGCCATGTTGCCCAGACTGGTCTTGAACTCCTAGATTCAGGTAATCCACCCACCTCAGTCTCCCAAAGTTGCTGGGACTACAGGTGTGAGCCACTGCATCTGGCCAAAATCTATCAATTTTATCTGGCATAATACTGCTGAATTACTCATTTCTCAGCCTTCTTTGCATTTAAGTGGAGCCCTATGACTAAGTTACGGCCAATGACACGGCAGTGTTGTATGAGATTTCCAGGAAGAACAGAGAGCTGGTTCGGCTGGGAGGGGCCCCTCTCTGTGCTTGTCTTCCCTCCATCTTCTGTCCTACAACGTGGACATAATGATGACTGGACCTTCAGCATCCGTCTTGGGACAAGAGCTGACTGTGGTGCTGGAAGCCATGTACTATGAGGATAAGGCATGAAAACAGGATAGGTCCTTACTGACTCCCTGGAGCTATATTAACCTGAACCATCGATCTCTGAACTTCTTTATGAGAGAGAAGTAAATCTCCATGTGTGAGCTTCTGTTATTTTGGAAGACAGAGGGAGTGTTATAAGCGGCAAGTCTAGGCCTAACTACTACCTCTCCCAAATCTCAAACCTCAGTCATACTAGGTTCTTTTCTTTTCCTTGCCACCCCTTCCTTGCCCCTTACCCTGTACCGCATTAAGCATGTCTTGCTTATTTTGATTTCTAAATAGCTCTCAAATCTTCCCTTACCTTTCATTTTATACTGCCCAAGTCTGAGTTCAGGACTTTAATATTTTTTGCTTAGACTAACACCATAGCCATTGAAGTGGGTTTTTAAAAACATAAGCCTGTCTTGTCTCTTTAAAGCCCTACACCAGTTAATTACTTATGGAATAGAGTCTCAGTGCCTCAGTATTGCTTCCTTAGCCCTTCACAACTAGATGCCTACCTTCTTTTCTTTCCCTTTCACTTCAAACATTATTGCCAATAATATATATAGTGAGTTTATAATTATCTAAACATACAGAGTGGTTTTATGCCTTATACCTTTGCACACGTTCTTGCTCTCGCTTGCTCTTGTTTTTTCTCATTTGCTCATCTGGTTAGCTCATCTTGTCCTTTAAATTCCAATTCATGCATTAGCTCATCCAGCCAGTTTTTCATGATGTCTTGCATCCATTCCCTACATTTCCTCCTAAAACCACGTACTGAATAAACAAAAATACATTTTAGGAAAATTAAGAAGAAATTAATATATGAAGCATAATAATTCAAATAACTCTCAAGAAAAAAATTATTTAAAAACTGAAGAGTTAGGGAATCATGTTTTAACAAATTGACAAAACAAATAAAATAATCAAGAAAATGAATATAATAATAGCATCTACCAAGTGGTGGTGTTGAATGAATTATATGAGCTATGCATATAAAGGGCTTAGCAAGGTGCTTAGAATATAGCAAGCCCTCCCCACACACTAATATTATCATAATCTATTAGTTATCATAATAATTAATTGTAATTGCCTTATGAAGTATGAAGAAAAAAAGTTTATGAAGGTTACAGAAATTCTTGTGTGGTAGAAAGAAACCCAAGACACTTTAGGATACTGCTGGGAAATTTGTTTCACAAATGTGAAAAACAGAAGATTTCCTTCCTAAATGTGGGTTTACCACATAGCTTCCCTAAGCAGCACCATTACTTGGGAGTGAAAGCTGTCCATTCATTTGCATGAGACCCTTTGGCTATTGAATTGGAGCCATAAAGCTATGTGACCCACCCTTTTTATGTGTATGAGGAGCCCAGACTCTGAATCTATTCTAAGAACTCAAACCATATTTACTAAGAAGTTAAGCTTGGGTGTTTGCTTGCATTTTATATGAATATATGTATAAGCAAAGCAATGTTTTAGCAGGATATGGGAGGAGTGTGCATGGGAATCCAAACAACAGACACATTGTCTAGATTTTCTCTGGTATGAGTGATTAAAGAAATGATCATAGCTTCACACATACTGCGTGTTTGTGCAGTAATTACACTTTACAATTGGTTCTGCCATTAATGCCAAAGATTCTTTTTTAGAATGTGATAAACCTTTTGGCTCCAACATACCAGTTCCAAACATTCCTTGGCTTTTTTGTGTGCTTAATGATGGAGTTTTAAAAGCCTACTTTCGTATAGCTCTGTGAGTGTGTGTGTGTGTGTGTGTGTGTGTGTGTGTGTGTGTGTGTGTGTGTGTGTGTGTGTGTGTTGGAGCCACGGATAGGGTGGGGGATAAAGGAGAAAAAAGAGAAAATGGAGCTTGGAGGATTGACAGTATTTTAAAAGTGAACTCACATGGCAACCATTCATAGTCAAAACAGCAAAATGTGCAAAAGAAAAACAGTCCCAAAACATAATTTTAGGATTCACATTGACTAAATTCATTTAGGAGACAACAAAACCTAATTATACACAAATATGGGGATACATATCCAGATATGATTGTCAATTATTCTTCATACTTTGCTTAGATATATCCATTCGACTGGCCCTATTGATGAAAAAGTAGCAACTGTTGTTTTTATGTATCATATGTAACAGAGTTGAAATTGAATTTGTTAAAAGTTATTTATTCCTTTCTGATTTTATCCTAATGCATAGGTTTAGATCACTCTAAATAGACACCATTAACCTGTCCTTCTCCAAGATATATTAGTAAAGCCATCATGAGAAAAAGGAAGATTTGCTGTTATTCTGATATGTTAAAAATATTTCCCTTTCTCTAGCTACCAATAATAGAATTATTTTGATCAAATGCTTATTATATGTCAACTGTTATGCTAGATATTTCAAAACCCAGTTCTGCTGTTTATTATCAATTTAGCTTCTCTATGTTTCCTTATTTGTAAAGACAAACATAAAAGTACCTACATAATAGGGTTGCTGTAAAAATTACCATTAAGTGCTTAGAACAATGTGTAGTACATAAAAAATACTTAATAAATGTCCAGTGCTATTATTTATTATTATTTAAATTAATCCTCAAAACCACCCTTTAAAGAAGGTATAATAATCCCATTTTACAGATGAGGATGTTGAGGTTCAGAGGCTAACACACGTGCACAGTTAACTCAGCTAATAAAAGTCACAGCTGGAATTTGAACCCCTTTCTGCATGCCTTTGAAACCCATGCTTCCTATTGTGTCACACTGCCTCCTCGGTTTGATAATTTTTCGATTTTACCTTGAACATATGGTCTTAATCTATTTGCCTCAGTTTCCACATCTATAAAGTGGAGAGAATAACAGTGCCTACATCACAGGGTTGTTAGAGTAAGCACTCAATAAATATTATTAGTAGTAGTCTGATTTTTGTCTTAATGATGACCTTTCTGAAATTTAAGGCTACCTTGAAACTTTCTATGTATTTTTTTTAAACGATTGTCTATACAGTAGTGATGACCAATTTTAACCTCATCTTTCACCTAGTGACACGATCATTATATTAAAGTTCTTTTAATCTGTTTAACATTTTATTTCTAAATTCTCTTTGAACCTCTTTTGGAAGAACTTTAACATCTTTATGTAAGAATAACAGACTCAAACCACCTGAAATAACAAAAGTGGGGATTTTTTTGAGGGAATCTGTTTGTTCTGGAATACCATGAAAGAAGTCAGCTAATTCAGCAGATTACTAGCTTCAAAGCAGTTCAACTTGACCAACTTGGAAGCCAAACAGTCTTCACGGTCAGCATACAAATGTGAATTTAATGACTGGCCTCACAAGTGCATTATAAAAGTTGTAAATAAGAGAAAAGAATAAAGTGGGGGCCAACTGCTTCATTTTTGATGGAACTCTGGTTTATGATTGCCAACTTGTTATTTCAACAGTCACAGTTAATGCTTTATGATGTCCAGCCTGGCTCAAGTGGTTATTCCCAGTTGGAGTCATTTTTTTTCTGAAACTTAACTTCATTTTCCTTTTCCTTAATGGCTAAGAATTTCAAATGGCATTCTAAAATCCAGGGGACTGAACAGGGCATTCTTCAAAAATAGTGTTGTCAAAACTGGCAGAACTCTAAACTCCTGCAAGGAATGAAACATCAAGTCTTTCATCAAGGATTGCTGATTATATGTGGCATCATCACCTCCTGATGATACACATGGGGACCAGTGACCCAGATAATCCAAACATTATTTATTCAATTTTGGAATGCATTTTGCATTTAAATTTAATCTTGGGTGTATCTTGAGTTCTTGAAATTGGAAACTGAAACAAAATAATGAAGTCACACTGTTTGACTCAAAAAACCAAAAAAAGCAGCCCAGATTCTCTACCTTGAACTTGTCTTCAGCTCCTTCTGCTTTCAGTTCCATCAGGAATTGAGGCTTTATTTGCCAGATTAACAACCCAAGCGGAGCTTTTCCTTTTTTAGCCTGCCATCTTTGAGGCTTACATCTTCCATTAAGTGAGGGAGAAAATTGCATATGGAGTGGAAAACCCTTCTAGTGGCTCTTAATAGGGCCACACAATGCATGAATAAGGATAAACAGATTATGGATAATCCTGAGTAAGTTACTGCCCTCTGTTTCCTCTCCTTTACATACGAGCTGATTCTGGTGAGGGTTAAATGAGATGGTGTGGCAAATCATATTTAATTATGTAAAAATGATAGCTCCATTCTATTAGCTTTAGGTGGGAAGAAGCATAACCTCAATCTAAATCACATGGTGAATTATTAATGTATGGATAAGAAATATAATCCCACAAGAAAAATATATGTAAACATCTTTGCAGAGTAAAGGAAAAACACCAATGCTACCCAATGAAGACTTACATAAAGTGATATATTTAAGAAGTAAAAAAATGTCAAAAGGTCAAGAGGGAGGAAAACATTTACAAGTGGATGAAAGAGATTGCTAAAAAACTACCGATTTTTCTAACAAAAAGCCCTAGTTTATTGCCTGCAACACATTCCCTTACACTATCCAAAGTATTAAAAACTTGTTTCATTTCAATTACTTGCTACTAGCAAGCAATGTGCTGTGTCACTTTTGTTTTGTGATTACGTTATGTTTGATTACTTATTAATGGTTTGTTTATTTAATTCCTATGACGCAAAACTGTGCATTATCTGAATGCAGTGCCTTTAAAAGCCTGTTCGACCCTGTTCAGAACTTCTTTCTAATATCAATAAATGGTACAGGATTTTAAAAAATCATAGTGAATATTAACTATAACTTGGAAGGTGTTATGTAGTAATTGTTTTCAACTACACCTTCAGCTTTTGGAAGAAAAGGTAGCATTTCTTTATCTAATTATGTGGGAGTAACTTATGTGTTAATCATATACAGTGTTTTTCAATGATTTTATTCCATTGAACTTCAATAATGCTTAGGTTAATTAGGACTTCTTAAATTTTTATACTATATTTGTTAAATTTTAAAACTACAAGATCAGTAACATTTACTTGTAGACTCATGCCAAAAAGAATTACTTCTCGAATATCCAGTTGAAATTATCATACATTAAACATACAATTTCATTGTTTATTTTCCCCCCACACCAACTTATGTTAAACTTCCAATCTACCTGAACCAGGCCAAACAATGGTATTAATTTCTCAAACAAGCCGAGTGTTTCTCAAAATTTAGAGTACATAAGACTACAGGAGAGCTTTTTTAAAAAATGCAGATTCTTGGGCTCAACCATGAACTCTACTAGGGTGTAAATTCAAGGTTTGGTTTCAGGATCTCCATTTTTAACCAACACTACAGGCAATTCTGACATAGGTGGTTCAAAATACACATCTTTAGAATCACCAAATTACACCAAAACATTAATTAGACTCGAAAAGGGATTTAGCTGCCATAATGATAACACAAAACTTATTTTTTCAACATGCTATTAATCCTGATTATAAGCATCATACTAAAAAATGGAATTGAACACTTTAAAACTTGTTCAACATAATATTGAGAAGTTAGGTATACTGCAAAGTGTCATTTTTCTGGTTTAGGGAGTCACTAATTCAAATATTTATTGTATACCTATCACATTTGTTCTGTATTGTAACATCTAAAAAATAAACACAAAACTAGATTCTGCTTAGTAAGGATTCATAATCTAGTTAGAGAGGCAAAATATAACCATAGAGAAATTAAGTCATATTAAATGACAGAATGGCAAATAAAGAGAAATCAGAGGAGGCACTGATAGGAACTGAAGTGAAAAACAGGCCTTTGCAGGAA
This sequence comes from Cheracebus regulus, assembly GCA_963574635.1. Classification (NCBI taxonomy): domain Eukaryota; kingdom Metazoa; phylum Chordata; class Mammalia; order Primates; family Pitheciidae; genus Cheracebus; species Cheracebus regulus. Next base: position 40,073 of record CAUYQU010039913.1, on the reverse strand, counting down.
TGCATAGGCAGAATGAGGGAGGTAAGACAGACCTTGAGGCTGAGTTTTAAAAAGCCAAAGGAGTGATTATACATTGGAGTGATTATACTGTTGGATTGCCAAAAACACATGACATCTCAGCAATGCATATTTTGCCTCAGAGTTCAGAGATGCCAACTATAATTAAACCCAGATCCATATATAAAGTCACTTCTTAGTATAAATGGGGCAAAGCTCTATCTACAATTTAGATCTTCTCAAACTGTCCAGTTTTTTAATGTTAAAAATAGAAGGAAATAAAAACAACCCTCATCCATAGTCAATATGTATCAGAGAACAACCACAACTATGGTAGAAAAAAACAAACAAACAAAGAAATCCAGTGTAGAGATATATTTTTAAGAAAAAAATAAGAAATATTTTTATTAATTAGTTCAAGTTTTGTACTGAAAAAAAAAGTGCAGAAATTGAGGGGAAACACATATGCTCATGCCCATTACAAAGGCCAGAAAATGTAAATGCGAATCTTATGGGGGCAGGATAATATGACAGGTGGGTAGATCAGGCCAGGGTAGGGGGAAGTAGACAGAGTTAAGAACTGTAGCTGAAATACCCCAATATGAATACAAAATATGATATTCACTCCAAAAGAACCTTGTACACAAGCATTCAATGGCAGCACTATTCATAATAGTTAAAAGGTAGAAATATTCAAATGTCCATCAACCTATAAATGGTTAAACAAAATGTGGTATATTCGTATGGAGAAAGTGTTATTTGGTCATAAAAAGGAATGCAGTACTGACACATGCGACAACATGGATGAACCCGGAAAACATGACGCTAAGTAGAAGAAGCCACAGACAAAACAGAAAGCAGCTTGGTGGTTGTCAGGAGAGCCGGAAGAAGTGAAGAATGGGGAGTAACTGTTTAATTGGAATGCACTTTTATTTTGGAGTGATGAAACGTTTGGAACTGGATAGAGGTGGTAGTTGCACAGCTTTGTGAATGTACTAAATGCCACTGAATTGTTAATTTGAGAAGGTCCAATTTCTGTTATGTGAATTTCACCTCAATTTAAGAAATCTATCAACAAAAATGACAAAAGAACTATGGTAAACTAGAAAAGGCATACCTTCCAATAGAGGCATCTACTACTCAGCCTCACCAAGTTCTGCTATATCAGAATGTGTGCTTGATGTTGTCAGATCTGATTGTTTAAGAGAGAATGGAAACTCAGATTTTTATGCAAAAACTTCCTATTTGAAATATTGGCAATTAATTTTTAAAAATTAAAACTATGCTTTACTGAAAATATAGAGTTAAGTGCATCCCATGGGCTACCAATTTGCAAACTGTGGCATAGTCAATCCCAATTTAAGCCAGAATATTAGTAATTGTCTATAAGCTTATTGTATTATTTGTGATTTCAAATTCTTAAAGATGGATTAATTAAAATAACAATGTGTTTTACTTTTATATATAGCTATACACACACATGCACTTTTTTTAGATGACATCATGATATAAAAAATAAGCTACTTTCTCCCCCCAATACCACCATGAAATTACAGTTCCCTTTCATGTATTTAATCTGAAATAATGCATTTTTTCCTGTGGATAATGTTCTGTTGGGAATATTTTAAACACTAGTTCTCTGCTCAACAAAAGCATTATGTTGAATGAAATTTAGCCATCCATGCACATTTATAACCTAACCTACCTTGGCCATGATTATTATTCAGTTGGACTTTAGTTCTGTTTTAAGACCTATAAATAAGTGGAGTGAAGCTCTTACTTTAAATAAATTCCAGGTATTTATAACTATGCTTAAATGCTCTCCTACGAAATGACAAGTTATCATGTTAAAATAGAATAATAACAAGCTATCTAGCATTTTAAAGAATAAGTAAATAATAAAAACCCTTTGATTTGTATAAATTTGCAGGGCAGCATTTTTTAACTTTCATATTAAAATAATTTTGGATTTATAAGAGTTGAAAACATAGTATTGAGAGTTTCCATATCCTCTTCTTTCATCTGACTCTTAGCTATAACTATGGTGCATTAACATATAACCATTTATAAACATTTATATAACTATGATACATCTATCAAAATTAATACATTTTCATTGGCACAATACTATTAACTACAAACTTTATTTGGATTTCTCCACTTTTTCCACTAATGGCCTTATTCTATTCCAGGCTCCAATCCAGGATACTACATTGCATTTAGTTGCCTTCTGAAGTCTCCTTTAATCTATTATACTTCCTTAGTCTTTTCTTTTAGATTCTTATAATAGTATCTAGAAAAAAATGTGGTTTTCCATAGTTATTTAGGTCAACTCCTTCCTTTCCCCAGCCCCTTCAGAGAAGCTATATTTGTAATAGAGTTAGATTCATTTGTTACAGTCTGCATTCCATCCTACATTTTCCTAACATCTTAGGTTTTTTGGGTTTTTTTTAATCTGCATACAGTAAAAGTCACTCTTGTGTTATACAATTCTATGGGTTTTGGAAAATGCAGAGTAAGGCAATCCAATACCACAGCACTATATAGACCAGATTATCACCCTAAAAAATCTCCTTGTGCAGTAGGGCAGGATTTTTATCTAGACCCATATTCCTTTAAAACTAAAATATACAGCCAGACATGGTAGGTCATGCCAATAATCCCAGCACTTTGGGAGGCTGAGGCAGGAGAACTGGTTGAGGCCAGGAGTTTGAGAACAGCCCGGACAACATAGTGAGAGCCTGTTTCTATTTAAAAAATGCAAAAATAAGCTAAGCATGGTGGCACATTGTCTATAATCCCAGTTACTCAGGAGGCTGAGGCAGAAGTATAGCTTGAGCCCAGAAGCTTGAGGTCACAGTGAGCTATGATTGTGCCAGCCTGGGCAACAGAGCAAGACTCTGTCTCTAAAAAAAAAATTAAAAATTAAAAAGATTCATATCCAAGTCATGGCACCAAAATAAAAATAATAAAAAAAAATTAAAAACAAACAATCTCAAATATTTAATTGATAATAATTATTTCTAGACTAATATTCTTTCACATTTGCTTTTACTTTTTTCTCTCAAAGTTCATATTCCAAATTAAGAATCCTCCATTATTTACAGAACTCTAAAATTCTCTCTTGAAGACATTTCAAGTCTCAATTGCTAATAACATGTATGAATCAACCTAACACACTTTGATCTTAGTAAACTTCCCAACATGTCCCTGTCCATATGGCCATTGCAGAAACATTTCTATGCTCATCCAAAGAAATTAAAATCAGAAAAATAGGTACAAAACTATCTTCATAATATAAATCACAATCAAATGTAGCATTTTTATTGTCCAGTGTTTGAATTTTCCACATCGCTGCTATTTTCTAGGGCTGAGATTGAAAAAATTAACTATACTACTTTTTCCCATAAAAATTTAAACAATCATTTTTTCTACTTGTGCAAGCTAATTTGAAAAAGGAAGAAATGAGTGTAAACCATTTAAAAGAAGTGACAGTCAAAAGCCAGACAGGTGGAAATGAGGTAAGTTGTGTTGCTGGTTAAAATTCTGAAGGACGCCTTTTCAGAAATCAGGGCTTGGAGAAGCACAGTGGCCAGCAGTCCTTAAGTTAGTGACTTGGTTAGTCAGTAGCCAACAATCCAGAAAATGTTCAATTGGCAAGCTGGGCAGTCTTGGAGACACCAAGAAATACCTCTACTCAGCCTACTGCTCCTTAGGATAAAGCAAGATGGATGATTTCTTCTAAGGCCTCTGTGGGTTTAGACTATCACCTGTCCTCCTGACCTCAGCAAGTTTTGGTATATGACAGTGGAACTGTAAGTGCTAATGTGGGAATCCATGGAGAGGTTAGAGGATATGTGGGGGTGGTAGTAGAGTGAGCCATGAGAAATTGCAAGTAAAAATTGTATGTGTATGTGTTCTGATGTGTATTTTTCTGAGGATAGAGTCATCAGAGTTCATCAGATTATCAAAAGGTCCTGAGTCCCCCAAAATGCCAAGAACTACTTTGGTTTAGGCTATGGCCGAGGCCTTGGGGTCTCCATAAGTTTTCCAGTCTGATTCCTTAGAGGTTCAGATTATCCCTCAGTGGATGCTCCCTCCCAGAGTATGAGTCACAGCAGAGAATCATTTTGCAAGACCACGTGCTTTCTGAGCCTCCCCTGGAGTGCTGGCTTCATAGGCACTCCCCAATTCATAAAACACTCTTTTCTCTGATTTTTTGTGACACTACACTGATTCCCTTTTTCAAATCTTCTGTCTTCTTAACTGTCACGTCTTAATCTCTTCATGTCTCCTGAAGGCAGATGTTGTCTAACGATCAGTCTTCTGTTTTGTTCTCTTCTTCCTATACTGTCTCCTTTAGAAGCTTCACATACATTTTCTATTAATTTCTCCAACATGTACTATAATTTCATTTTCTAAAATATGCTGGGATATTTCCATCTGGATAGATAGCACTATCCTCAAATTCATTAATTATTTTAAAAAATTAACTCTGGTGATTGAACAAAACTACTTTTAAAATTCCTTTCCAGTACTGATGTTTTATGATTCCAGCTTCTGTTAATCATAATGCCTTTCTCTGAATTACTTAGATTCAAAACCTCAGAGTAAATAAAATCAAAGTATTATAAAATTTTTAAATCTGGAGAAGTTAGAGAAAAACAAATTTAGACCCATTACAACAGCTAATTATAGTACAACATAGCAAGATTAATGAGAAAAGTACAAAGAGACCTTGATAAAAAAGGGTCCTCAACCCAGCTGGAGTAGGGAGTCCAAGGCTTTATAGAGGTAACCCCTGAGTTGAGACTTATTGGTTACTTTCAAAATTTCAAGCTGGTTTAAGTGACAGCATTGAAGGAGAAAGTAAAAGGTGAGGCATTCCATAAAGAAAAGAAATAAGCACAGCTCTTAAGGATGGGAACAATATATGGGTTAGACTAGAAACTTTCAGAAGTTTGGAGTACATGAAGCAAAAGTAACAAGGTAGAGATTAGTATAATAAAAGATGAGATTAGGGAGACAGGGCTAGATCAAAAGGTGGTTCTATATTCCATTTTAAAGGTTGGGCTCTTAGTAGACAAGAACAATATCAGAATGAGGAGAAAGGGACAGAGAAAAAGAGGTGGTGGAGAGAAAGTAATTTTAAAGCTACACAGACTAAGTCCTTCTCCAATATTCTTACACTATTCCTCCAGGGGCAATATGCCCAAATAGGTTGAAAATCACCATGTACAGTAGTCACTGAAGGACATAAGGAAATGTGTTAACGCTGGTGAATGCAATGGAGGCAGGAAGGAAAAGAGAAAGGCTTGAGAAGCAATGCTGTATGTGTGGGAGCCTTGGAAGAGATGGAAGCACAGCAATGACACAGTCAGATTTGCATTTCTCTACAGGTTGCTGTAGAGAGGATAAATACGAGGGGGATAAGATTAGAAGCATCATGACAGAAAGCAGGTGAGTAATCCAAGTGAGAAATGACTAGGGCCTTGGTAGCAGGAATGGAGAGAGAGTCAGACTTGAAAAACATTTAAGGCAGTGGTTTCCAAACTTCTCTGCACATCATTTGGGAGGTCTTCAAAAAAGCTTGTAATTTAATTATCTGGGTGTGGCCTGGCCTTTGGAATTTTGCCCAGATGATTTTAATGTGGAGGGAATGGCTGACTAGGGGTATAAAATCATTAGAAATCAGTTACTGACTAGATGCAGGTGAGAATGTGGGCGAGGCATCAAGGATGAATGAAATTCTAGGCTTCTAGCAAGGGACACTTGGCAGAATTGAACCAACGAACCAGTTATCAGGACCTCACGTGGCCTCTGGCTTATGGTAGACACTCAATACTTATCTGTTGAACAGATGAGAAGATGACAGAAAGCAGGTTTTGGGAGAGAAGACAATAATTTCAGTCTCATATGCATTGAACTTGAGATATTGATGCTTCTTTCCCATCCCTTGGATCAGTTTCCAAACCCACCTCCTCTACCCTAGTTCAGGCCCTTGTATCCTGATATTTAAAATGACTGCCCTAGGCCCCTGTGAGTTAACCTCCAACTAGCTCCATGCTGCAAACTCATGCTAGATTAATTTTTCTAAAATAGAGCTTCCATTGAGTCTCTTCCCTACTTAAAAATCCTCAATCATATTTAGCTACGTAACTCCTTAGGCACTTAAAAACCTTAAAATTCTGGTTTTAATGTACTTTTCTGTCTTATTTCTCACTTATATCCCATGTAAAGCTGGTTAGTTTTGTCTATTCATAGTTTCCCAAATACATCCTGTACTTCCTTACCCCTTGAGCCCTTGGTCACTCACCCTCCAGCCTGCGAGCTGTCTTCCTCTCTGCCAAGTCAAAATCTACCATCTTCCAGCATCCAGTGCTGGTTCCTGGGGGCTTCCCTGACCACTCTTTAAGAAAGTAATTTCTTCCCCTTTTGAAGCCACATAGCACTGTACATGAAGGCCCTCCGACATCTAGCATTCCCAAAGATTCTCTGAAACATATTTTCAGGAATCTTTACAGAAAATTTGCATGTTTTGATCCACTTTCATGCTGGAAATACAAAAAAGGCAAAGGCAGCCTGGCGGTGGCATACAAAGGTGGTGGTAGTAGAGGGTAGGTGGGTGGCAGTCTGCCCTGGTGGGATGGAATATTTATCACTGACATCCCTTAAGTTGCCAGCATACGGTGATCATAAAAAAACACACTATATTTTAGTTGGTTTTATTGTTTTTAAATTCTCTACAGATCAATCACCCCCTTATTGCCTGCTCCCAGGGCAGACCATCCATACTCTACCCTTACCCAGTATGCCACTGATGGCTGGGAGAACAGGACTGGGGCCCAATCTGTACCCTAGCTCCAGGCTGTAATTGAAAGTGCTTTTAAAATACTGTCCAATATATCTCATTGCAGCATTACATGTTACTTTTCAATAATTTTGTTACACCAACGCTTGAGGAAAATATTCACTATATAAGAGATAAGACATAGGCTATTGGAAGTGTATTTAAGTGTGGCGGCCATGGAAATGGGCCTTTCAGATCTACTGTCAGAATCATCATTGCCCAAAGGCCCCAGATGCCAAGTTCTGAATCTATCACTGTGTTCCAGCTGAGGCTATCCCTCCTGCGTGCGCTCCCAGACAATGAGTGAAGACAGCAGGGATTCTAAGGCTCATAACTGCAAGAAGTGGACTCCTCTGACGCACAATTTTGGTTGAAGGATTCCTATATCAGCCTTCCTGAACTTTTTTTTAGAGCTGCACTGCTATCTAAGACTTCCTACCCAGCTTTTCTTCCTTCCCTCTCTCCTCCAAAGGGGTGAGATATCATGGCCTGAAGGCTCTCCGGGCCTCCTCTTGACTCCTTCCCCATTTTCTCTCACAGACCATTACCCAAATAATCTCTTGCATCACTAATACTTTCTTACTGTTTCTCAGAGGATCCAATATAACACACTAAGTTTTCAACTGTTTTAAAATTAATTTTTATATTTGATTTTAATGAAATATAGAAGACAATTCTCCATAATTTACAATTTAGTTTCCAAGAAACATATTAACAAAGCATCAAATTTAATTAGGCAAACCAGTCCAGTCAGAGAAAACCAAAATATGTCTGGATTTCCCTCATGGAATTCATATGGAAGATCTCTACAAAATCCTAACAAAGAAACTGATTACATTAAAGCTTCTAAATCCCATAAAGCATGACATATTGGAAAATGTGTAGCATTCTATAATCTGTCAGGAGGTATCTGCTACTGCGGTTATTAACAAGTATGCAAAATGATTTATTAAGCTTCAAATATTGTATTAGGTCAAATATTGTATGAGGTACTTTACATGGTTTGTTAATCTTTGCAATCACCTTATGAAGCAAGTATAATTAAGCAAATTTTTTAGAAGAGTAAACTGAGCCTTAGAGAGGTTAAGAGACTTGTCTAAGTTCCCACAGCATAAGTAGTAGACCATGGGTTTTTTTTGTTTTGTTTTGTTTATTTTGGTTTTTTTAGAGAAGGAGTTTCGCTCTTCTTGCCCAGGCTGGAGTGCAGTGGCACAACCTCAGCTCACTGCAACCTCCAGCTCCCAGATTCAAGTAATTCTCCTGCCTCAGCCTCCCGAGTAGCTAGGATTACAGGCATCTGCCACCATGCATGGAAGTTTTGTATTTTTAGTAGAGACAGGGTTTCATCATGTTGGTCAGGCTGGTCTCGAACTTCTGACCTCAGGCGATCCACTTACCTCAGCCTCCCAAAGTACTGAGAGTACAGACGTGAGCCACTTCATCCAGCCTGGACCATGTTTTTAACCTCTGGTGAGTCCCTACAGCTCTCCTGAGCCAAGCTGCCTCCCTGCAGAAGCTGGGCTTGGCTCACAGGAAAGCTTCCCGAAGTCAGTTGTTTATGAAACACCCACTCTTCTAAGATAAGCATGACATTGTCCTCACCGCCTTTACTACATATAAGCAGTGACCAATGTTCACATACTAAAAATACAAAAAATGAATCACACAAAAGAATAGAATTTTTAGAATAGAAAGAGGCCTTTGAGATCAGTCTAACATTTTCACTGGACCAATAAACTGGTGAACATTTCCTCTATTTTATTTCAAGACTTACCTTTTAGATTTACCTATGTAAGTACTTTGCATCTCAGCCTATACCAAAGGAAGAAAACTCTTGGCCCAGGGAGTGGGAGTAGCAGACTGGTATGTACTGGATGGTTGTTTTGCTAAATTTTTCCAACTAAGAACACATTCCACTCCCACGCCACCCTGTGCTGCCACCACCAGAGAAACAATGATAGTTTCCATCTCCCATTGCCCCTCAGGTGGTTCCCAGGGACATGAAACAAGGAGGAAGAGAGACGTTCTTTCTTTTTCCAAGGTCATATGCTCATTCTATCAGCTAAGAGCACAGGAAGGAGAAAAGGGAGAGGTGACTGTTGTTTCTAGCAAAGAAAAGGGTCGTGTTCCTTCTGACTTCTGCTCATAAGGCATAGCTTTCTCCCAAATGACAGATTTGAATATTTTCCCTTCTCAATTTTATAAGGTAATTCAAGATACCACTGCCCTTTCTGAAAAATTTGCTCTTAGGCAGACTGCCATTATCAACAGTAGTAGGTAAATATTCACTGTAAAGTAACTGTGTTTTTTTCTTCAAGCCAACATATGAATTTAATTTAGGATATTAATGACCACAGTAAATACATGAATATCATTTACTATATTTTTTTGGAGAAAGAAAAACTAGTTTTTTGTCATAAAGTGTGTGTGTGGTTTTTTTTTCCTTTTTTTAAGAGCTTGAGAAAACACTTTTTTTTCCTTTTCAACTTTTATTTTAGATTCAGGGTACACAGGCAGTTTTGCTACCTGGGTATATTGCATGATGCTGGGTTTGGGGTATGAATGATCCCCCCGACCCAGGTACTGAGCATAGTAACCAACATCTAGCTTTTAAACTCTTGTCCCTCTCTCTCCTTTCTCCCTCCAGTCATCCCCAGTGTCTATTGTTCCCATCTTTATGTCCATGAGCACCCAATGTTTAGCTCCCACTTATGAATGAGAACATGCAATATTTGGTTTTCTGTTCCTGTGTTAATTCCCTTAATGGCCTCCAGCTTCATCCATGTTGCTGCATAGGACATGATTTTGTTCTTTTTTATGGCTGTGTATGTGTACCAGATTTTCTTTATCCAATCTGATAATTTGATAATTCTTTATCCAACCTGCTGAGGGGCACCTAGGTTGATTCCATGTCTTTGCTATTGTGAATAGTGCCACAATGAACATACATACATGCATGTGTCTTTTTGGCATAACAATTTTCTTTTGGATATATACCCAGTAATGAGATTGCTGGTTCAAATGGTAGTTTGCTTTAAGTTCTTTGAGAAATATCCAAGCTGGTTTCCACAATGGCTGAACTAATTTACATTCCCACCAACAGTGTATAAGGATTCCCTTTGCTCCACAGCCTCACCAACACCTGTTGTTTTTTGACTTTTTAATAATAGTCATTCTGACTGGCATAAGAATGGTATCTCATTGTAGTTTTGATTTACATTTCTCTGACAATTAGTGGTGATAAGCATTTTTCATGTTTCTTGGCCACTTGTAAATCTCCTTTTGAGAATTGTCTGTTTGTGTCTTTTCCTCATTTTTAAATGGGGCTTTTTGCTTGTTCAATTGTTTCAGTTCCTTACAGATTCTGGAGATTAAACCTTTGTTGGAGCCATAGTTTGCAAGTATTTTCTCCCATTCTGTAGGTTGTCTATTTATTCTGTTGATAGTTTCATTTGCTGTGCAGAAGCTCTTTAGTTTAATTAGGTCTCATCTGTCAATTTTTGTTTTTGTTGCAATTGCTTTTGAGGACTTAGTCATAAATTCTTTCCCAACATTGATGTCCAGTATGGTGTTTCCAAGGTTTTCTTCTACGATTTTTATAGTTTGAGGTATTACACTTAAATCACATTGTAATATGTTAGTATAACATAACTACTGTATCTTTGTTATTCACGTGAGCCTTAGGTATAATAAGGAAGTCCATGAAAGCATAAGCTTTGAGCGCTAATTAATCATTAGTGATTTATTTTTAAAATAAGTAGCCCAATCTGTATTACTCTGAGGCCACAGACGGCCTATTTTTGTCATCAAACCTCAAAGTATATTTTCCCATGGAATATTAAATATTTTCTTTACAAATGACCAGGATTTTAGAAATTTCCTTTTTAACTTTGTAGTAATGTGTCAATGTATACAAATGTTTGAAAAAGTCCCTTTGATGTTCAAAAGCTGTCATATTACCTATCCTTGGCATCTGAAAGAAAGGTTACATAGGAAACCACCAGTGTTCCAAGTCCATTCCTTACTCTCCAGCCTCCAAAATGATTAAATTCTAAGTTTTATTTATTCGGGTGCCTCAAGCCTGAGTCTCAGCTTAATCACTTTCTCCCAGAAGCTTTTCCTGACTCCAACAAAGGTTAGCTACCTCCTCATATGCCCTCACAGCTTGTGCGTTAAGTAAGGACCACTTTAACTGTAATCTCTGCTAGGATGCAAATGCTAATGAATTTAAGATTAGTTCAGTCTTGTTTATCACTAGAATCCCCAGATGCTAGCACAGTGCTAGGAATTCAATACATACTAGAATGCCTTGCTCATTCTACCTGATCCCTTGTACAGCCTTTGATATTTTAGAAGACCTTCCACTCCCCCTTCCTGAAAGCTCCCCTCTCTCGCTGTGGTGCACTCTCCTCTTGTGAGCCTCCCACCATCTTCATTGCTTTTCCAGTAGCTTCCTTCCTTCTGCCTTACCTTTATATTCAACCTCTACATTCCATCCTAGTCTACCTTCTCTGGGCCAACCATGGCAGGTACTTAATATGGGTGGAATGAAAGAATAAAAGAATGTCATGCTTCAGACTCTCTGAGAAATGCTACTCATCTCCACACTTTCAGTGATTATGTTAAACTGATAAAGTCTAAATATCCATTCCCAAAACTACACTTCTCATCTGGGCAACAAACGTATACCTCTAACAGCCCCCTTATGTCACTATGTTCATAACTACATTTAGGCTAATTAAACATAGCAGATTAACCACACAGAATTATCTCCTTTCCCACGCCAATCTCTGCTAAGATGATGGCAAAGGAATTTCTTTTAAGAAAAAAAGTACAAATCCACAGGGGACACGAAAGAGAATACAGTAGTTAACCAAAAATTCCTACAAATTTTGGGATGGTGCAAAGAGGATGGAGGTGAAATAACGGAGTTAGGAGAGTGCTGGAGTTAGGACAGTATGGATGTAGTTTTTTCCCTCATTTTTAAGAACATTAATAATAGTTGCAATTTTTTTTCTTCTTTCTTAATTAGCTCTGTTTCTTCTGGGTGACTTTTTTTCTCTTTTTTACTGTTTAAAGGTTTCTAAGTGCTGAAATAAATACCAAAAAAAAAAAAAAATCAGCCTGCAGAATCCTGGAAGGGCTCAGCATAGGGGAACACCAGATACTAATGAGAACAAAGCTTATACACTAACTAGCTAGACTGAAAACACAGGAAGTGACAGTTTACCAAGAAATGAACTGTGATCTACAGAACTACATACCCAGCTCCTACTCAGGAATACTGGCAGCTAGCTTATACTTCTTTGGAAGATTAGAAGATCCTTTTCTGAGAAAATGAACAGCCTAAGGGGGAAAGACTTCCAGGTATTTGGAAGTCTACCCACAACAACAAAAAAATCCACCATCGACAAGCCCTACCTGTGCCCACATAGCTTCTATTCAGCCTTTTAATGCCCTATTCTTAAATAGGAACAGACAGGAATTCATATTACGAATATAAATGCCAGACAAAGATTAACAAATGTTTGAGGGAAACCTCCAATAAAATCTTAGAAAAAGAGAAAATGAAGGAAAAAAGGCATCTGGAAGAAACAGTCAATTAAGAAAAAAAACATTACAACTAATATCCTTAGAGAAGAGAAAAGATATTGCATCCATAAAATAAGTATAGGAAGCTACGAAAAAGGAATAAACAGAAAAGACTGTTTGGAATTTAAAATAAGGTAGCCATAAAAAAATTACTCAAGTATTAGAAAATAACATAAAGGAAATCACAGAAAGTAGTCCTCCTCACCAGAGTAGGGGAGAAAAAATAAGACTGGAGAAAAATATTTTCTTTTAAATTATTAGAGAATTCAGGAAGACTAGTAATTGTCTAACAGGATTCTAGAAAAAAAGGGACCAGAGAATATTGTGAGGGAGGAAATTATCAAAGACATAATACAATAAAATATCCCCTTGGGAGCAAGACTGTGAGGCAGTGAGAAGTAAACCAAAATGCTCCTGTTTTCCATCAGACAACATTTAGTACTATTTGACTTTTAAACTATGTGCATATATTACTTTTATAAACAATGTGAAAGGAAGAAAACTCCTCAGTTTCTTACCCCCAAAGGTGTCCTTCCTTCCTGTATTCCCTTTCTCTGCTAATATTATATCACCCAGTAGCTCCAAAACAGCCCTTTAAGTTCTTTTTTTTTTTTTTTTGAGACAAGGTCTCGCTCATCACCCAGACTGAAGTGCAGTGGCATGATCACAGTTCACTGCAGCTTTGAATTCCTGAACCCAAACAATCTCCCCACCCCAGCCTCTCGAAAAGCTGAAACTATAGGTGTAAGTCACCATGCCGGGCTAATTTTTAATTTTTTGTAGAGACAGGGTCTCCCTATTTTGTCCAGGCAGGTCTTAAACTCCTGGGCTCAAGTGATCCTCCCACCTCGGCCTCCTAAAGTGCTGGGATTATACAGGCATGAGCCACCACACCTGGCCTAAGTTCTACTTCTGATGGTTCTTTCACACATTTCTTCTCTTCAACCCTACTACCCTCATCAGATCCTTGATCACCTCTTCCTGGAATGGTTCCATAATGTCATTACTGGTGGCTCTGTCTTTGGTCTCTGTCCCTCAAAACCATCTTGCTATGGCCATGCTTTTAAAAAATTTTCGTGCCTGCAATGGACTCCTGAGAATAGTTTTTTATCCCTTTGTAGCCTCCAACCTCCAGGGACTTGGAGTTGGTAGGTAGGAAGGTATTTTCCCTACCCACTCTGTTCCCCATTGGTACCTCCAAACCACTTCATCTCCTTCCTCCTTCAAACTTCCCACTCTTCTGAAGATTATTCCATCTAACCATATTAGCCAATACTGTTCCTTTTGACTGTCATCTGGCTAGCCAGTTACCATGGTTCACTGAAATTCTAGCACCCAGCTTGCCATCTTCCTCTCTACCACAACTTCTGTCATATCCTTGGCACTTTCAATATCCACATTAAAAAGTTACTTCCATAGTTCTATTTTTTTTAGAGCAGGGTCTCACTGTGTTGTCAGAGTGGAGTGCAGAGGCTATTCATAGGTGCAATCACAGTGCACAGCAACCTCCAGCTCCTGGCCTCAAGTGATCCTCCTGCCTCGGCCTCCTAAGTAGCTGGGAATGTAAGTGTAGGCCACTGCACTAGCTCTGGCCTCTAACATTCTTAATTGCATCAACTTCGTTGCTATGTTCCATCTGGGCGACTCACTTCCATGGTCATACTCTGGTTCTTGTCATCAACATCCTGACCGCAAGCCCCTATTTCTCTAGCTTCCCTCAAAGCACCCTCAACTCAACCTCGAAGTAGCATGGGAAATCTACGGAAAACCTCTTCCTCACCACTTGTGTTAAGTAGTATGTTTCAGTACTATAACCACTCCCTTCAAAACACTTTAACTGCTTCATTCCTTTTTCCCTTCATCCTACTGCCTACTTGCCCAACCCCAATTATACCTGAATCTGCGTCTACAGCTAAGTAGCTAAATTTTTCTCCAGAAATAAAGGAAAACATGACAGAACTCCACTAATTGGTCTTTATGGCCTAAAATATCAAAAGGCAACCAACACTGCCCATCAATCTCACTAATTTCTCGGGCAAATTTTTCTTTCTCCAAAATGCTTACTTTTCTATTACCTTTTCCTTTTCCTCAAACTTGGAACATCCTATTCTATCCCTCTGCTGATGACCTTGCCTTCCCTTCACACCTCACTGAGAAACAAGAAGTGATTTAACAAGAACTGCCTATGTTGTCTTCCTGCCACCAACACTATCAATCCAGCCACATCTGAACCTATACATACAATTTGTTCTCCCCCTGAAAATAGAAGAAGTTTCTTGCTTCTATATAAACCAATATTTTTGTTATTTAAGAACTGCATTCCTAAAATCACCCCTGGTCTCTCCTAAATCTTCAGGTCCCCTCTTTCAATTGGATCATTACCAGCCTCAGATAAGCATATTTAATACCACTCAGCTTAAGCAAAACAAACAGAAAATGTCTTTGACCCTATGTTCTCTTCCAGCTCCAGCTCCTATCCCACTTTTTTTTTTCTTTTTTTTTTTTTTGAGATAGAATCTTGCTCTGTCGCCCAGCCTGGAGTACAATGGTGTGATCGTGGCTCACTGCAACCTCCGCCTCCCAGGGTAAAGCAATTCTCCTGCCTCAACCTCCCAAGGAGCTGGGATTACAGGCCCCTGACACCACGCCCAGCTAATTTTTGTATTTTGAGTAGAGATGGGATTTCGCCATGTTGGTCAGGCTCGTCTCAAACTCCTGACCTCAGGTGATCCTCTTGTCTCGGCCTTTCAAAGTGCTGGGATTACAGGATATGAGCCACCATGCCCGGGCCCTATCTCACCTTTCTCTTCTTCACTATAAAACGTTTCCAGAATGTCTTTAGTTATGGGCTCTTTCTCACTTTCCATTCTCTCTCCAGCCTATTTGATTGAAGTTTCATACCTGTTTTTACCTTAATATAGTTATTAAGTTTGAGCTTTGACCTCATGGGTTCTAACCCATGTTCTGTGATTTACTAGGTATAAAAGCAACGTAACTTCTTTGTGCCTCAGTTCCCCCAAATATAAAATGAGGATAATAAAAGTAACTATCTCACAGGGCTGTTGTGAGGATTAAAATAGCACATATAAATAGCACATACAGAAGCACAATACCAGGCATATAGAAATTGTTCAACACATGCTTGCCATTGTGGTCAACAATGACCCTCTTTCATCTTATGAAATCCAATAATGAAGGCTCCTCTCTCTCAAGCAGCACTGGGCAGAGCCCACACCTCACTTCTACTCATGGCTTCTGTGACATCCTACTCTGTTTGGTTTCCTTCTACTTCACTGGCTGCCTGTTTTTAGGATCCTTGCTGACTGCTTAATCTCTAAATATTGGAATACTCAGCCCTCCTTTTTTATCATCTAAACTCTTCTGAGGTACCCTGTTCAAGTCCCATGCTTTTAAATGCCATCTATGTGCTAATGTTGCTCAAATTTGTATCTCCTATCCTGGCTCTCTGCAGAGCATCATATATTTAACCATCTTAACCAGGTTATGAAGCTGGTATCACAAACCTAACAAATCTAGGACAGAATTCTTAAAAGACTTCCCTCTCCCCATCTCGGCCCATATACCTGCTCTTTTCAGTCTTCATATTTCTGGTATATTTATCATCATTCACCTGTTTATCAGGTCAAAAAACTAGTCATATCTGATTTTTCCTCCTTTTCTCAATCTGACATCCAAATATTAGTGGTAGTGTTTGCTCCATCTTCAAAATATATCCCAAATTTATCTTTACTTTTTACTGTGTCACTGCTGCCATTTTAATCCAAGGTATCATGACTTCTCTGCCGGATACTGCAAAGTCCTCCCAATGGGTCTCATTGCTGCCATTCTTTGCCCCCAACAGGCCAATTTCCTCAGAGCAGCCATAGTAATCTCAAAGAATAAACCAGATCTTATCAATTACCTATTTAAAATCTTTCAGACACTTCCTATTATGATTAAAGTTCAAACTAGTGAACTCAGGATACATATGAATGATGAATAACTGAATGACTGTAAAGACTTATTAGGATTATAGTTATAGCTGAAAGTAGATCTTCCTTCCTGATAGATCCTTAGCTTTTTAAGATGTAACAACTATATCTAAAACCCTCACAAATTCAAGAATATATATACTATATATGTTTTTTATAAACAAGATTACTGCTCTCCAGGCAAACTCTGTGTTCTTTCTATATAGGTGAATTTGCTCAAGTAGAATGATCATCTGTAAGTTTCACTGTATCTGGCAGGTTCTGAGAAGTATGCTCATACCTCTACATCTCAGCAACATTTGAATTCAATGAACCCTACTGATTCCTAATAAACTGTTCTCTGCATAGAAGTGAATTTTCCTAGGCTTCTGGCGACATGAATACTCTTCAAAAAGTGCACTGCTGTTTCCTTGCATTGACTAACACCACTGCAGATCACCAGAAACTTGGCAGATGATTCATCTGGCAGAAA
This sequence comes from Cheracebus regulus, assembly GCA_963574635.1. Taxonomy (NCBI): domain Eukaryota; kingdom Metazoa; phylum Chordata; class Mammalia; order Primates; family Pitheciidae; genus Cheracebus; species Cheracebus regulus. The sequence continues at coordinate 23,170 of CAUYQU010039913.1, read as the reverse complement.
CATGGAATGCATTCTAAATAGAAATCACTTTTAAATGAACTTACTGATTCTTATACTGCCACAATAAATTTTCATTTCTTGATCATCTTCTAAAACAGATAAAAGACTTTTACATTTAATAAAAAGTTTGGGGCATTATTTTGGCAATCATTTGAACCACTATACTTAAAATATATTTATTAATAAGATCTGTGATTTCTACCTAAAATGTCATATAACATTTAACATTTTTAACATTAAAAAATAATGTACTGATAATCCTAATTTTAAAACTAGCAACCTAATTATAATTAATGTTTAAGTATTTTTACAGGGTGGAAAAATATTATCAGTGTCTCAAAGATTACTACACATCAATATAAGATCAGAGTACAAAATAATGGTTTTTGTATTTTTTTTTTCCTTTTTGTGGAGAATGGGGTCTTGCTATATGGCCCAGGCAGATCTTGAACTCCTGGGCTCAAGCTATGCTCCAAATTCTGCCTCCCTAAGGGTTGAGAGTACAGGCATAAGCCACCACACCCGGCCAGAGTATAAAACAGTGTTTTAATATTTTCCTTTGGAAATCACAACTCTGATTTATTTGTTAAAAAAAAAAACATGCCTCAGTTAGTTAATTTAAAAATATCCCACACTGGGCAACATAGGAAGACCCTATCTCTGCCAAAAAAAAAAAAAAAAAAATTACCTGTGCATGGTGGCATGCTCCTGTAATCTCAGCTACCCAGAAGGCTGAGGTGGGAGGATCACTTGAGCCCATGAGTTCAAGGTTACAGTAAGCTATGATCACGTCACTACGCTCCAGCCTGGGCAACAGAGCCAGAGGGAGATAAAATAATTAATTAAATAAATATAATACGTTTAATATAAATATAAATAAAATTAAAATAACTACATAGAAAAAAATATGCCATCAGCAAAGACTGTTTTTGATTACTTTGGTGCTAACCCACTTAAATTCTAACCCATCACCCCTTAAACTTTTTTTCTGCTATTTCCTTTTTTGCTTTAAGTTCTTCTAAGGGTTACTCAAGCATGCAGTTTAGAAGTGCTTGTTGGAATAAATTAATCTTGCATTCATAAATGTAAACTAATAACAGAGTATAAAACAATACAGGAAAAACTGTTAGTTTTATTGGTATTACAGTGTGCTTTTAATACAAGCTAAATACAAACACAATTATTACATATTCAGCCACTTATTCTGCAAAAGAACATGCCAAGATCAACCTTGAAAAGTTTATAAAAACCAAAATCTAGAAAATAATCTTCCTCAACTCTAAGGACTCCATATACAAATGCAAAAATTGCTATTTGTCAATAATCACATTAAATGTTGAATTACTGACTGAGCAGTAAAAAACAATTTCTTATTTTAAAATTAAATAGCTCCAGATAAAAGCATGCCATTTTCCACATATGCTATCTTTGTATTCTGCACAGAGTTCCAAGGCAAAGATTGCTTCTGGCTTTATGAATTACCAGAGATGATGATTTGTGTGGCTGACTTATCACAGGTCTTTTACTCTTCCTTCCTGATAGATCCTTAGCTTCTTTGGGAGGTGGCATATGAATTGGTTTCCATGGAATTGGATTATAAAAGGCTGGTTCTGGATAGGAATTTCCACTGTAAAAACCTAAAATTATTGAAAAATCAGATCAAAACAAGAGAAAACTTCTTGAGATTAAAGAAGCCACTTAAAACTTCTAGAAAAATGTTAAAATGTCAAATGGACAAATTATCACTAATAAGCCAATTTGACTTATTTAAAACTTAAACTCCTTAACATTGTCAAAGAAGTAACACTTTCCAAATACAGTAAATATTACAGTTAAAATTAAAACATAAATGATAATTCTAAGAATCCAAATATTAGTGTTAAAACCTATGTAAATACAAACTCCTATAAAAATTTTACTAAGTTAATTTTACAGTCCTTAAATTGAACAAAACTTTCATTTTCTTAACTCAGTCTAAGAAACTACTGATTGTATACTACCTCTCTCTTGTCAGATGCTAAGTTTACAGAAAAACATTTATTTTTCATATGAAGTTATAGTAAATCAAGATTCTTATTTAGAATCACAGAAATTCTGAACCACTGTCAATAAGATTTCACAATATCACTGTAATTGTGATTATGAGTTATGGAGCATTTTTTTGCTGATGCATATGAAGTATTTAAAGTACTGTGATGTCTGACATCTAATAAGCACACTTGAAGGAAGAATATTTTACAAATCATCTCCAAATCCTTCATTCACTACTGGCACCAAAATTTCTTTATTCGATAATTTATAAAAATGATATCGGCATAAAGAATACAGAGCCTTAAGTATTGCATTTGTAGACAAATATGTTGCTTGTTAGAATTAAACTCATTAAAAATGCAAAAAAAATCCCTTATTTTAGCAATTAACTTCTCGTCAATATGTTTAGTATTCCCACCTAAACTTTTAAGTTTACTACTCAATTATTGGGTTAAAGCCGCTGCTTATTATTCTTTTTTCAAGCAAGAAACAAAAAGAAGGAGCAGGCCATGCTCAGTTGCTAAAACAGATGACCCTTCGTGACATGTAAGAGAGGCCTACTCCTGACAGCAGGAATGTGTCTTTCAGACACTGGCAACCCACTTTGCATAGATATGTCAACACTCACTTCACCAAGATGGTCAAAACAAAGTCTGGAATATGTTCTATTGTGTGAACAAAACAGAATGGGGGTATTTTAATAATAAATCACTTAAACAAGTGAAGGCAGCTGTCAGCAAGGTATGAGCTTCCAACATGAAGCACAAAGAAAAACATGCATTGCCCTTTATAATCAGACCAAGCCTAAAGGTCAATCGGTTTTGTGTCTGGTTCATGTGCTGTCTAGTATTCTACCTCACACAAAGAATGTGCAAAGGACATGGGAAGCTCTGCCTTAGAGAGGGTTAGAAGGAGAGGAGCCAAAATGACCCCTTAAAATATATCCTAATTAAGGTTTTATCACTGAAGAAATGCAAGAGAACATTATTTATGTCTTAATGTTAGAAATCATTAAAGCATAAGTTTGCAGTTTTGTAACTACTGCTTTTAAGAAATACAAATATCTGACTTGTGGAGAATGACAGTACATTTGTAGTATCTCCATAGGAACATGGTATGCTTATGGTATAATCTTCCAGAAAATAGTAATTTGAAAGAAAAATAATTTTTACATATTTCTATTTCTATTAAAAAGAGTATAATATTTGCTTCTGCAAACCATATTTCTGTAAGCCACATAACATAAAAACCAACCTGTAAGTTTTCCATTGGCATAACCATAGCTCTTTGCAGCTGGACGAGGTTTATGTTTCGCATTTTCCAACCATTCTTTAAACTTTTTTTCTGCTATTTCCTTTTTCTCCTGTAATTCAGCTTGCTGTTGTTTTTCTTTTTCCTTAAAATGACAAGACCAAAATATTTCCAGGGATATTCTGTAACTATACATTGCATTCAAATGCGACTGATTTTCTTTTCTCCAATAGCTTCCTACACCAATGGCTTATTGGCCATAATACTGAATCATATTTTTATAATATGAGTACAATATTGAACATGATCAGGGACACACATTAAGGTGTCCAGCTCTGAAAAACAGTAAGAAATCAAACCCACAAAGAAAAAAAGCATTTGCTATTTTCAAAGAAAAGTAACTTATAAAATGGTAGTGACTTTCCATAAAGTGAATTAAAAAATATTTAAAAGGAATAACAGCAACAAGTTTTAAACCTGACTGAAAAAATATCAACAGGCTTATTAATATTTCTCAACTTAAGAAAACCATAAATGCATATTCATTTTTGAAGCTTAAACACAGCATAATAGGATAAACTGGGATAGCTTCATGTATTTATTTTATGCTAAGACAGTGCCAATTTTCAATTAAATACTTGTTCTAAGATGTAGCTGACACATGTGAACACCAAAGTTATGTATTCTAACTGGTCACTTAAAAAAAAATACCTTTTCTTTCTTCTTCTTCTCATATTGTTCAGCATTTTTCTTCTTTAACCATTCTTGATATTTTTCTTTTGCTTTTTCTTGCAAGTATTCTTTCTCCAGTTCCTTTGCTGCTTTTTCTTCCATTTCTTTATTAATTTTTTGTTCTCTTTCTTTTCTTTTCTTAAATAAAAATAAAGTTTAATTGTAATACCCGTAATTATCCTCATCCAAGGAAAGATTGTTGCATACAGCAATTTTCTAAACTTCAATTATTTTTTAAAATAGACACGGTATCATAGCAGTTGGCACAACATGGCTTATGAAAATATATAACATACCTGCAATTAACAGTTAAATGTCAGTCTACCTGCTGGGCTATAAGTTTCATGAGGTCAGTGACCAAGATCTTCCTCACCAATGTCCACTCAGAGCCTGGGGCAGTACTGAGTGAACAGCAGGTGTTTGATATGGTTTGGCTGTGTCTTCACCAAATATCATCTTTGAGTGACCTGGTGGGAGGTAACTGAATCACGGGGGCAAGTCTTTTCCATGCTGTTTTCATGACAGTGAGTAAGTCTCACAGATCTGATGGTTTTAAAAAGAGGAGTTCCCTTGCACAAGCTCCCTCTCTTTGCCTGCTGCCATCCATGTAAGATGTGACTTGCTACTCCTTGCCTTCCGCCATGATTATGAGGCTTCTCCAGCCACATGGAACTGTAAGTCCAATTAAACCTCTTTCTTTTGTAAATTTCCCAGTCTCAGGTATCTTTTTCAGCAGTGTGAAAACAGACTAATACAGTGCTCAGTCAAAATTTGTTGAATAAATGATAGTGAATAAAAATTACAATCTGTTAGATTGTCTGAATCTTAGTATCTTTAAATGGATGTTTACTCTTACTTTATAACAGGAGCCATACACACACACACACACACACACACACACACACACACACACACACACACACACATACACATATTTCCTGGACAGTTTGTCAATATTAATACTTGCATAAATCTTTGCCATTGGTGAGTTAAAAGAAGAGAAATGAATAATGCTCACTAAACACTGTATATAAGGGCACATCCAGGAAAATCTCTGGCTATATAATTCTTCCATAGACCAAAGAGTGGCAAACTAGGGACTGGCAGTCACATCTGGTCCACCAGCCACCTGTATTTGTAAATGAAGTTTTATAGAAATGTGGCCACACTCATTTGTTTACATATTTATTGTTTATAGCTGCTTTTGCACTATGATAGCAAAGCCGAATGGCTGCAACAAAGACTGCATGACCCCAAAAGTTTAAAATATTAATTAACTGGCCCTTTACAGAAAAAAAAAAATATATTGATCCTTGACATAGACTATAACTCAATATTTTTTCCTTCTTATTTAAAAGATAATCTACCAATACAGCTAAATTCTAAATAACCAATGACATAGCTATTCTTCTTTATCAAAGGTTAGGAAACAAATCTGCAAGGCATAAAAAGTATATGCAATACAAATGCCATACATATCACCCAGGCAAAGAATTATGACCCAAGAAAAGAAATTCTTCCTTTGAAAGCAGCTTGTAGAATACATTATTATAAGCAATTCAATTAAGACTCAACTAACAAACATCACTTATAGACAAAGTTATGTCCAGGGCTGTGCAGGAAAGACAGGTCTTAAAAATCAAAGCTCAAGTAATTCCCCAAGTTGTATCAAAGTTACTGTATTTCCTTCTTGCTGGACAGCCAATAGCTGTAAAGTAGAATCTTTTCATGCTGAGAACTCAATAGCCATTGGAATAATACTGCATTTTAACTACTTCAAACTGTCAGAAGATCTACAAATTGAAAAGGATCTTGGTGCATATCTTGCTTAATTTCTATGTGACTCATGACTATCCTCCACAACTTTACCTACAAGGAATCAACCAGTTCTTACATTGTTTTTAATTATAGCAGCTGACATTTATTGAGCGCTAACTATGCCTGTTACTATTCTCCGTAGTTTATTACATACTCTCAATTAATTCTTACAATCATGATATGAGGTAGATACTATTATTATTCCATTTTACAAAGGAGGAAGCTAAGGCACATGGAGGGTAAATTTGTCTAAGGTCATTGAGATGGTAAGTGGTGGATCACTACAGACATCATGCAGAAATCAAAATGAGAGAATCTTAAAGACAATTTTATGCCAATAAATTCAACATTTTAAATGAAATGTCAAAACTCCTTAAAATATGTCACTCCCCAAAACTAATTTGAGAAAAAATAGTGTCTGAATAACCCTCTACTTATAAAAACAATTAAAAATTTAAAACTTTCCCACAAAAAAACTCTAGTCTCTGAAAGCTTCACTAGTAGATTCTATTATACAGTTAAATATATTCCATATTTTAATAATACAATATTGTGGTATATCTTAATAGTACCAAACCCTACAAAAATGATTTTAGAATATAGAGGAGAAGGGAACACATCAAAGCTCATTTTAAGAGTCCTGCATTATTCTGATATCAAAACCAGGCATGAAAATTACAAGGTAATATCAGAAACGTTTCATATGAGTGTGGCTGGGGAAAAAATATATATATACATACATATATATATTTGTGTGTGTGTATCATATATATAATATATATCAGGAACAGGCAAGATAACTGCCCTCATAGCAAAAATATGAAATATTGAGAAATATATTTACTGCATACATTGAAAACTAAAAAACATTGCTGAGAGAAATTAAAGAAGACATAGATAACTGGAAAGAAAAACCATGTTTATAGATTTTAAATTTGATATTATTAAGATAGCAATTTTCTCCAAAATAATCTATGTATTGATATTTAGCAGAATCCCAATAGTGCCAAGCACTATTAGAACAGGCATTATTAGGGAAATTGATAAGCTGATTCTACACTGTATGTAGCAAGATGCAGGGCAACTCAAACAAATTTGAAAAAGAAGTAAAGACCTGGAGAATTTACACTATCAGATTTCACAAATAATAAATTCAGAACTATAAAACTATAGTAACAAGTTAGTGTGATACTGGCACAGGATATAAATCAATAGAATAGAATAGAATCCAGAAACAGACCTATAAATATATGGTCAAATGATTTTAAACAAAGGTGCCAAGGTAGTTTAATAGAGAAAAGATTATCTTGTCAACATTGTTAGGACAATCGGATATCCACATGCAAACAAATGAACCTTGACCTTTAATGTATACCATATGTTAAAATTAAACTGAATTAGACATACAGGTAAAGCTAAAGCTATAAAGCCTCTGGAAGCAAACAGTGGAGAGTAGTTTTATCCTCTTGGAGTGGGCAAACATTTCTTAAATAGAACACAAAAACCACCAACAATTAAAAAACTGAAATAGAAAATTCTTCAAAATTTAAAACTGCTCTTTAAAAAATATCATTTGTCAGTGCTGCTTCTTGTTAATGAAAAAAATACCATTAAGAAAAATTAAATGGGGAGTTCATGACCAGCTTGTCCAACATGGCAAAACCCCATCTCTACTAAAAATACAAAAATTAGCCAGGTGTGGTGACACACTCCTATAATCGCAGCTACTCAGGAGACTGAGGCACAAGAAGCGGTTGAACCTGGGAGGCAGAAGTTGCCGTTAGCCAAGATCGAGCCACTGCACTCCAGCCTGGGCAACAGAGTGAGACTCTGACTTAGAAAGGAAAAAAGAAAAAAAGAAAGAAGGGAGGAAGGGAGGGAGGGAAGCGAAAGAGAGGAAGGAAGGGAGGAAGGGAGGAAGGGAAGAAGGGAGGAAGGGAGGGAGGGAGGCAAGGAGGGAGGCAGGGAGGGAGGGAGGGAGGGAGGGAGTCAGGGAGGCAGGGAGGGAAGGAAGAAAAATTAAATGGGAAGAAAGATTTGCAATACATATATCTGAGAAGGGACTTACAGTCTGAATATACAAAGAATTCTCATATCTTAATAATAAGCCATAATATCTCTTCAAAAAAAAATGGGCAAATGACAACACAACACAAAACAAGCCAACAACAAAAGAGATGTAGAAATGGTCAATAGGTGTTACGGACTTTATTGTATCTCGGTCCCTCTCCCAAATTCCTGTATTGAATCCAGAATCCCCAATGTGACTGTATTTGGAGATAGGATCTTTAATGAGTTTAAATGAGGTAATAAGGGTAGGAACCTAATCTAAGAGGACTGGTGTCCTTACAAGAAGAGGAAGAGACACCACAGATGTGTGTGCATAGAGAAAAGCCCTCTGAGGACATAAAAAGACAGCCATGGAGAGAAGCCTCAAGAGAAACCAAACCTGCAGACACCTTTATCTTGATTTCCAGTCTCTGGAACTGTGAGTAAAGATATATTTCTGTTGTTTAAACCACCCCATTTGTAGTATTTTGTTATGGAAGCTCTAGAAGACTAATATAATAAGCTTATGAAAGGATGCTAAATATCATTAGATCTCAGGAAAATGAAAATTAAAACAATAGCATACCACTCCACACTCACTAGAAGGACTTAAAATGAAAAGGGCTGGTCATACCAAATTTGCCAAAGATGTGGAGCAATTGGAACTTTCTTACAACAGTGGTGAAGATGTAAAATGGTACAAGTACTTTAGAAAAATGTTTGGCAATTCTTATAAAGTTAAACACATACTTACAATATAGCCCAGTAATTTAGTTCCTAGGCATTCACCCAAGAGAAATGAAAGCAAGTGTCCACAAAAAGACCTGTATACGTGTGTGGTCATAGAATTTTATTCGTAATATCCCAAACTGAAAACAACTCAATTGTCCATCAATTGGTGAACAGATAAACAATTTGTGGTATTTATAAAATACTATAGTCAACAATAAAATGGAATAATACATGAAATATCAGGGTAAGTTTTAAAACAAAAGACCAACACAACAGAGTGTATATTCTATCGTTCCATTTATATGAAATTATAGAAAAGGCAACCCTAATCTACAGGCACAGAAAGCAGATTAATGGTTTCCTTGGAGCTAAGGCTGGCTGAGAGCAGGAAGATGGGGTAAATGCAAAAGGGCACAAGGGAACTTTCTGGGGTGATGGAAATATTCTATATCTTTACTGGTGTTGGTTACATGGGTATCTAAATTTGCCCAAGTCATCAAATTTAAAATAGGTGCATTTTATTGTATGCAAATTATAGCTCAATAGAAATAATTCTGAAAAAATCAGACAGACTTCTGTAGGATTTAAACTAGAGTGAACAAAATCCCTTTAGTTAGCAAAAGGAGGACACAGCAGGCACTCAGAGTAGTCACTACTACTGAGAAAGGAACCAACCATTAAGTGGCTTCAGATTTTCTGGCACACTAGTTCTACACCACACACAACACAACAATAAATCTTCCTTTTTTTAAAGATGCTGCACTGAGAGAACCTTTGTTTCATACAACTAAAGGAAACTAATGTAACAACTGGCTACTTAGTTTCTGAATTTCTGTGTTGCTTTCTCCAGTAGTGCCTGGCACATAGTAAAAGTTGAGTAAATATTTGTTGAAAGCATGAATAATGCAATGATAACAGTGCTATCAATCAATCAACCTTGTTGATCTGAATTAATGTCTTCCATTATAAACTCAGTTGTGTTTGGAGAATTAAAAATGATTTTATTTTTAAATAATTTTTAAAAACACTAAAAGTAAAGGCCCTTTTTAAAAAATATGTAACACTGTAATAAACATATCCAGAAAATAAATTACCAGGGCAACATAACTGTAAGGAGTACCAGATGACATAGAACATTTATTTTAAAAGCACTTAAGAATTTACAATTATACTATAAGAAACTAGCTTTGCTAAATGAATGCATAAATTCTTTTTGTCTGATTTTTTTATGGAACATAGTGAAAATGACTCAGAGAAAATAGCAGCCACAGATACAACTAAAATGTGAATGAAGCTGGAGGCAGCTGAGGACCACACACCATGAAATATAAACAGAGGAGAAAAAAGCTAGAAACCAGACAGGAAGAGAAGAACCAGGAGAGCAGTCTTTACAAATAGAGGTAAATGTAACTATGTCTGAAAGAAGAAATCTGATAGGTCTTAAAGAAAAAAAAAATTTAGAATAATCAATTATTCCTTAACATGAACAAGAGTTCTGCAGAACAGGTAAATATAGCTTCTCAGTTTTATTTTTAAATAATTCTCATTTTTAAATAATCTCAACATTACGGAATTTTGTCTTCAATAACTAATGATTTATGTCAGGGCAAGCCACTTCCCTCCAAATAAAGAATTTTTTTTTCTTCAAGTAATTGGATTAGGTCTACTGCCACTAATTAAAACAGTGAATATATCATCTCCCAGCAGTATTTTACATTCTTAGACAAATAACAACTAGGTTTGATTGGCATAGTAAAATTAGCTTTGGAGTTAGAAGATAAGAGGGATTTTTAAAGAAAAGAGCAAACTATTCTGCATGTGTAAAATAATTTTGTTTTATAGTTACAAATTTCAAAAAGATATTACCCAAAGTTTGACAATAGTCACAGAGACTTATTTTGATTTTTGAATTTATTCACAAAGATCTCTTTCATGTTATATCATGGGATGAAACAAACTTTTTTAAAACACATAATCGACTTCTAAACAAATATGCTTATAACACACAGATACATCTAACCAATTTCCTTCTTATAATACTTGGATGAAGAAGGCTATGTTGTCTTCAATTTACTGAAATTATTTACTTAGTACTCTTATTAATGTCATTGGGCATTAGATTCAACAATGAAGACAAAAAGTTAGAATTAAAATTTAAAACACTGTCCTACAATTTAAACATTTGTCCAACTTTATAAAACTGGATTATAATAATAAAAGCAGTACCATTCTGAATATGTAAAAATCACAACAGAAGACAAATTGCCCACAGAGTAAGTATTTTTAAAATTTCTAATGTGTGTGATCCATTCAAGAATATATTAAAATTAAAAGGAAAAAATTCATCCAATAAACATCTTCACTCAATTCAACTATTTTTGGACATATATTATGTGCTAGGTACCCAACTAGCTCCTAGAGAACTGAACAAAAGAGGCAAAAATCCCTGCCCTTATGGAGCTTATAATCCAGTATAAGAAGTAGACAATAAGTTGAAAGATATAATGGAAAGAGATCACAAACAGGGGAGTAGTAATCGTAAAGAAAAGGAGGAGATGATTGGGAGCAACAGAAGAATTCTAATTAAACCCTGGTGACCGAGAAGACAGCTGAACTAAACAAAGAAATGGGAGAATGGTTTTATGAAGGAAGAATGGGCAAAATGGGTTGTTTTAGATTTGCAGACTTGGAGGTACTTGCCACAAGGATAGAAAAGGTCAGGCCTAGGAGATACAGACTTGGTGACTGCCAGCAGGCAAATATTAGTGGAGGCCATAGGAGGGAAAAAGGAGAAAAGCAGAGGGCAAAGGGCAGAAGACAGAGACTTGATAAATGTCCACCAGGATAGAGAAATAAAACAAGCCAGAGAAGAAAGACTCTAAGAGAAATATTTTTAAAAATCTAGGTAATAAAGGGTAATGGGAAGAAAGATTTTGCAAAAGAGATGTCAATGTGTGTGTGCATTTTTCCCTCCTTACCTGCTCATTCTTTTTCTGAACCCATTCCTTGTGCTTTTCTTCAGCAATTATCTTTCTTTTTTCACGTTCTTCCATTTCTTTTCTTTTTTCTAGTTGTTGATTTAATTCCTGTGGATTTTATTTAGACAAAAGGCAACATTTAATAGAACTACCCAAATCACACATAAAGTCTGAGGTTATTAACCAAATTGAACAAGAATATAGTTTCCTTTATAGAGCATATGTCACTAGTGACAATAACTTACTTAAGTAACCAGTCTATGATGAAAAAGAGCATTGGTAAAAGTATGTCATTTTTTAGAAATGTGCACATAATTGCTTGGCAGCAAAACACTAGTTTCCTAGACTAAACTTCAGCTAAATTACCCTCATTGAAATCAACTTTCCCACACATAAATTTTGGCATCACTCTAAGCTACTGGCAGAAGCTCAAGAGAATTGCAACTTTTTTTTGTTACAGTTATAAGAAGCTTCTGGATTCCTGATGAAGATAAAGCATAGGAATTAAATAATCCCTATATTACAAATTTAATTCAAAGTTACACAAAAGAAATGCAAAGAAGTCATTCAGTCTTCCTTAGGGAAAAAAAGAACCCTGAGTTTTCTTCACTGATTTTATAAGTGCCGAAATGTAAAAGAAAACCACATTCATATCCCAAATTATTTAACTGCCTTCCTGTCACTCGAATCTACATGTTTGGGCATTTCCTCAGGAAAAAGAATGTGAAAGGTATGGCCAAATAAAACTAGAACTTGAATGCTACCACTTTGTCACTCATCAGTTAAATTACTGCATTCATTGAGAACGCTGTTCAAACTAGACTTCACTAGGACTCCACAACCATAATTACTGGTTATTTTTCTTCTCTGTCTTTAGATATTAATAGTCAGACACTTTTACGTATCTTCTATTGGTCTCCACTCTCCTCCCTAGCCCTTTCTTTTCCAAAGACCTACCTACCTCGTGGGCATGGGTGGTAGTGGGAAAGACAATTTTCCAACCCTCAGACCAATTCCAGTGTCTTAAATGAAGATAAAACTTAACACCAAGAACATCTCTTTTGCATTTTAAACAACTGGTCACAGGAAATCTGTCTTCTATAACCTCTCATCCTAAAATTCTGCTGCATAGAAAATAGCGGCCCTCACTCAGGAAGTCTTCTAACTTTTAAACACTATACCCCCAAAAGCAAATATCCACCTTTGTTTTAAGGATTTTTCATCACTCCAGCAGCTATTGTTCTTTGATTACTTACTCAATACACTTTTATGGTACACCTACTTTGGACCTAGCAAGAAATGATATAAAGATGAACTCTCAGAAGTCTGATCTAATGTGATTCTCTACACACCAAAGAAATAAATGCTACATTGTGAGTTATTGTGTATCAAAAAAGTTCAGAGAAGGGAAAGGAAGATGAGGAGAAACATCTTTTCCTTTCCCTTAGTCTAGTATACCAGGCTAGTCAGAAATGAGCACCCTATGAGGAACAGTGAAAAAATGACTTCAAAAGAAAAGAGAGTTTGGGAGATGGGAGGGGGTGGAAAATTTGAGTGTGGTACTACCTTTACTTTTGAGACAGGCAAAGTAAAGTAAACTCTAACAAATAAGAATACCTGGCAAAAGGGCAAATTCAGAGCTCTTAATGACAAAGGTTGAAGATTGCATTTGAAGGGATGAGAACTATTCTGAGGAAGACCAACTAAGAGTTTGCCACAGTATATGAGTTAAAAGAAAAAGAAAGTCTGGGCCTCTGGGCCAGGCATGGTGGCTTATGCCTATAATCCCAGCAATTTGTGAGGCCAAGGCAGGTGGATCACTTGAAGTTAGGAGTTCGAGATCAGCCTGGCCAACATGGCAAAACCCCGACTCTACTAAAAATTTAAAAAATTGGCCAGGTGTGGTGGAAGGCACCTGTAATCTCACCTACTAGGGAGGCTGAGGCAGGAGAATCACTTGAACCTGAAAGGCAGAGGTTCCAGTGAACTGAAATCACAGCACTGTACTACAGCCTGGGCAACAAAGCAAGACTCCATCAAAAAAAAAAAGAAAGAAAGAAAGAAAAAGGAAAAGAAGGTCTAGACTTGTGTCAGAAAACAAAAGTGGGGAAATTATACATATATACATGTACATACACAAATATATGTGTGTATATGTATGTTTATATGTGTGTGTATATGTAAATATAAAAAGTCATTAATTGACTAGATGGACATCTGACAACTATGTATTAAAAATTTTCCAAAATAGTCCTAAATTTTATTTTCAAGAAAAGTAATTATTGAAATATACAACTAAAGATATGTTTGACTATATATTTATGTAACTTTATGTGCCTTTTTAAGATTCTTCACTTAACTAAAAAATCGAAAAAAATAAACCCTGTACTCATATTTGATGGTTAACAAATCTTAGTTAATGTTGATTGAGGTGGTTAAAGAAAAAAGGCCAAAATGTACCTAGAAAATGCTATCAATAACCCAGTGTTCTAATCTCAGGATATCTGTTCAAGTAATTGGCCAAACCAGAACATACATCACATTTTGAGACACAACCCTCCCTTCCAAAGCTGGCCCTTAGAACTTCCCACCCTGAATGACTCCATGTTTACCACAAAGGCAAGTCTCTTTCTGGACACAGCTGGAGTCTTCTCTCAAAAGGCCCCTACGTGGTCATCTGGTATACTACTGAATTTAAACAGGATTAGAGATAGCTATTAATATTTTCCCATGGAATAAAATACTTGATTACATAAAACCAAAATTCAAAGAAGATCACAAAAATGCATTTTTATTTCAATAGGTTTTGCCTACTTTCAATTTTTTATCACTGAAGGTAATACTCAGAAAAACTGACAGTTTCGAGTTTCACCAACAACTCTATATCCTACCCTGTTCCTTCATTAAGGGCTGATGAATGAAATGGCCAAAGGAAAGACAGTTAAAAAAATGAAAGAAAGAAAGCACTAGGACTATTCACAAACTAGGTAATTTTTATAATTTACAACTGGTTATAATAATATGTTAAAGCAAATATTAAAAATTAGAATCAGCCAAAGATCACAAAGAACTTGGGGCAGTTGACTAAAGAATTATTTATAATTAAAAAGTAAATAAAAATTAAATGACCTACAAAACGAATATACTACTTTTTCATAATGCTTGATAATTGATTCAATGTTTACCATATTTATCATCTCAACAAAAGTTACAAATGTTTTTTAGAGAGACGGGGTTTTGCCACGTTGCCCATTTTGTAAGTGGGTAATTTCTATGAGTTAAAATAATTTTTTAACTTAGTCTCACAGAGATGTCTGAAACAAACCTAAATGTCTGATGCTCAAATCAAATTTATGAGTATGGATGATCTTTTCAATGATTAAACTATCCTATATATGTTATCTTAAGTCTTAAAGGAAGAAAATAAGAAAGCCAGAATTCATTAAAAAATAAATACTAAATCTGACTCATTTATTTCTAAATATGCCTTGATATTGTGGGAAAAGCATTTAAACGGAAGTCAAAGAATTAGGTGCCAGTACCAGTTCTGCCACTAACTGAAGCCTTGGCAAAATTACTTTTCTGGCCTTCATGCTTTTTAGTTTTAATAGGGATCTGAGATGACTATTCTTTATGGTTAAAAATTTAGCATGGCTTATAAACAAATAAAGGAATACAGAAAATAAAGATAGAAAAATAAGGAAAACATGAGATAAAAACAAAATAATGGAAAAGGCAGCAAAAGAATGTGAATACCACAACAGCTCAACCTGAGCTTACAAGTTAAGTAGCTGGCCTATATGTTAGGATATCCCTGTCATAACTGATACGTAAGAGCCCTGCTAAAATTTAATCACTTCAGAGTTAAGTAATAAAGTAGCCATAAGAAATATCAAACTACTAAATATATAAACAGGTTTTAATCTTTCAATCAAATTATAAATAATTATACCATGCTACATGCTTACCATTGTGGTAGGGCTTATATTTATTATTTTAATCTGTTCTCAAAACAAATCTTCATAGCAGTTATAATGCTCTCCTTTCATATATAATAATAACTTTATTGAGTGCTTTGTACATACTAGTCCATATGCTGATGTTCATTTAATCCTCATAACAACACTATGAAGTAAATACTATTCTCCCCCTTTCAATGATAAGGAAATTGAGACAGAGGAAGGTTAAGGATTTGTCCAAAGTCCAAATTTTGAATGCAGGAAGTATAGCTCAAGAATTTACACTTTTAAACCAGGTGTCATGGCTCACACCTGTAATTCCAGCACTTTGGGAGGTGGAGGCTGGAGGATTGCTTGAGCCCAGGAGTTGGAGGCCAGCCTGGGCAACATGGCAAAACCCCATCTCTCTAAAAAACAAAAATAAAAATTAGCCAGGCATGATAGCATGTGCCTACACTCCCAGTTACTCGGAAAGCTGAGGTGGAAGAAGAGGGGAGATTAAGGCTACAGTGAGCTGTGTTTGCGCCACTACATTCCAGCCTGGGTAACAGAGCGAGACCCTGTCTCAAAAAAACACAACAAAACCCAGAATTTACACTGTTAACTACTCCGCTATTGCCTCTCTAATATTTAGCTTACAAATGAAGAAACTGAGGCTCAGAGAAGTTAATTAACTTTTCTAAGGTCACAGAATTAGAATGGCAAAGCCAAAATTTCAGCCTTGTTCTGTGTGACTACCAAGCCCAGCATCTCTTACTAACTTTCCAAAATTTAATTAACTTTTCTCTGTGTACTTACTAAAAATGACTCGAAGTAACCCTCCTTTTCTTAATATAACAAGTAACTTCTAGTGAGACTAAAGATAAAGCCCAATACCAGAAATTGAACTTTGTGCTACCCCTAACTCACTGGTTCAGTATTTTTCAAATTGTTAAGTTTAAAACCAATTTAATGAATTACAACCAGCCTTTTGAAAAAAGAATAGAACACCAGGATTTACCCAAAATTAAGATGTTATTTCATATACATATATGTATGTGTATGTATGTGTATATATATGTATATATGTATGTAGGTGTTTTCATAATATAAAAAAGTAGAGTGCTCACTGTGAACAAATATTTTTAAAAGCTACTAAATAATGGAGTTAGTCATGTTAAAACTTGACATTGAGGTAAGAGAAGTCGGGGTATTCAAAAATACACCCTAATCCTGAAAATAAATGAAAAAGCTTTAAGAAGGCTATGAATAGCAATGATATAAATAACAATACAAATAAAAACAAAGTCCGGCATCTTTATACTTTGTTTCATTTAATCCTCACAAAACCCCTGTGACACAGGTATTATTTTATTCCACTTGAGCAGATGAGAAAATGGAATCATAAAAGTTTAAATAACTTGCTTACACCCAGCAAGTAAAAAGGCTAGAACCAAGGTTTGTACTACTCCTGCCTAACATCAACCATAAGGTCTTTCCCAAGTCCTATGTACTACCAAGAGGAAGTAAGCACCACTCTCACAGTGCACTTTTCCAGGAATATATTTGTAATCTACAATACAAAGTATCAAACAATAGGAAAACAACAGAATATACTAGTTTTCATAATCATTTGAATTATGCCAAACCTCCTGGACATGTGACTGCCTGCCTGGTTAGAAACTTATCAAACAGTAACTGGTTTCAAAACTAACAGAAAAGTTATTCTAAGGAAGATCATGAAGCTTTTGTCATCAAAATTTTTTTTAGCAACAGTTACTAACAGACTGAAAAATCCAACAAGAGTGAACCAGTTAATTATATTTTAATAAATATGTAATACATTTTAAATATACTTTAATAATATTAGACAGCCATTTTAAAATGATGTTATAAAAATGGTTAATGATAGAGAAAAAGAGTTTTATTCTGTTTCATTAAAAATAAGAAGTATACCTCATCATTCAAATCTATTTGGCTTCTGTCTTTGGATAGGAATAATTTAGATAGTGAGCCTGAACCGTGAATTTAGGGAATGCCAAATTATCCACATCTATTTGGTTGCCGTGTTTCGAAACAGTAAGAGTTCAAGAAATATGTGAAGATTCTCATTAAAGAAATGTAAAAATGAATCTAAAACTACATGTTGAGTTTATACAGTAAAAGTTCAAAAGGGACTCACACATGGAAATGTCCATAAGTGAGGGACGCACAGAGAAACTGAAACACCCTGAAAGACTGGCAAGCAAATTCCCACTGCCCAGCACACAGGGCACATGCTCACTGAGTGACACATGGGGCGGGGGTGGCGAGGGGGGAGGTAGATTCCTGCCTCTATTTTGTTTCAGTAAAGCTAAAAATTTTACTGAATGTATACAGTTGAATTTACCTTAGTTAAATGTACATATGTTGATGCTCCAGTGTATGTAGACATACAACATATGTATACATTTGTACATATTTATTTCAAAGTAATTTACACAGAAGAACATCTGGAAAGCAATATATCATAATACTAACAATGGTTATCTTCAGACAGTGAAATTAGAGGAGATTTTAATTTTCTTAATTATGATTAGCTGTATTTTCCAAATGCTCTAACAATGAACATATTTCTATTATATTATAACTTATTAGTTCTTAAATTAGATATAGTAAACTAAGATAAAAGCAAAGACTTTTTTAGGGATAATAACATTAACCTTTTAATTTACAACTGTAGCTCTACTTTGTGAGCTCACAGATTAAATAAAAAGAACACTGTCTACTTTTACCTCTAGAGCTTTCTGTTGCAGCCGGTCACGTTCTTCTTTTTCTTTGCCAATAAACCACATCTCCCAAGGTGTCAGGCGGCTTTCTGGTAAGTGTACCTGTTTCTGTTCTTCTTGGTTATCTTCTGATTCAACCTCAGTGCTACAAAAGAGAGGCTACTATAGTACTTGTACAAGAAACTCTTTTGCTTACTAGTCCAAATCGCTTAACTACACAGTAAAAGCAAAATTTAATAGTGAATTTACAATATTGTGATCTTTATAAATATACATGAATTATATATAAGCATACATCAAAATATCATGAAAAGAAATTCTAATATTTGAATTCATTTATCCATCAGACTGCCTTTGAAATCCTTCATCTTTTTGTTTATCCATCTTCTAAAGCCTTCATCTTCTAAAGCAACATTATTTAAAACCCCATTGGGATAACCCACATACTATCCATTTGCCTCAATGCCAACAATTTTTTTATTTCTAAAAATCTTACCTGGATAACTAATTGCTAATTACCACATATAATCCTAATCCTGAAGCAGACTTTTCCCTTTCTGTCCCTTAAGTACTTCGGGAAAAAAAAAAAAAAGATTATGCAGTACACACAAAGAGAATGATAAAGCAAACATGTTAACACTTAGGGACTGTGGCTGAAGAGTAAACGAAAGTTTATTTCATCGTTTTTATAAGTTTGAAATTGTTTTGAAATAAGAAGCCACGTTTTCTTTATCACTTTGGTTGACTCCCTTTTGCCAATCTGTAGACAGGGTGTATATGACTCTCTAGTCTGGTTATCTCCAACTATAGTCTCCATCTCCACCATGCACCTCTGTCAGTCTGTCTCTTCTGGGTATAGGGAAAAATAACAATACAGGGTAAAGAGAAGAGGGGCAGGGAAATAAGTACATACATAAATAAAGAACACAGGGACTTGGCCAAATACACAAGCCTCACGAAACTTAGAAAAAGCTTAACAATTAGCAGCCATAGAAAGCAAGTTGTTCAGGACATAAGACTAGTTTATTCCATTCCCTGTGTCCATGTGTTCTCATTATTCAACTCCCACTTATGAGTGAGAACATGCAGTGTTTGGTTTTCTGTTCTTGTGTTTACTTTGCTGAGAATGATGGTTTCCAGCTTCATCCATGTCCCTGCAAAGGACATGAACTCATCATTTCCTGCGGCTACATAGTACTCCACAGTGTCTATGTGCCACATTTTCTTGATCCATTCTATTATTAATGGACACGTGGGTTGGTTCCAAGTCTTTGCTATTGTGAACAGTGCCACAGTAAACATATATGTGTATGTATCTTTATAATAGAGTGATTTATAATCCTTTGGATATATCCCAGTAATGGGATTGCTGGGTCAAATGGTAATTCTAGTTTTAGATCCTTGAGAAATTGTCATGTCTTCCACAATAGTTGAAGTAATTTACACACCCCTCAACAGTGTAAAAGCACTCCTATTTGGCCACATCCTTTCCAGCATCTGTTGTATCCTGACTCTTTAATAACTGCCATTCTAACTGGCGTGAGATGGTATCTCACTGTGGTTTTGATTTGCATTTCTCTGATGACTAGTGATGATGAACTTTCATATGTTTGTTGGCTTCATAAGTGTTGTCTTTTGAGAACTGTCTGTTCACATCCTTCACCCACTTTTTGATGGGGTTGTTTTTTCTTGTAAATTTATTTAAGTTCTTTGTAGATTCTGGATATTAGCCCTTTGTCAGATGGGTAGATTGCAAACATTTTCTCCCATTCTGTAGGTTCCCTGTTCACTCTGATGATAGTTTCTTTCGCTGTGCAGAAGCTCTCTAGTTTTATTAGATCCCATTTGTCTACTTTGTCTTTTTTTGTGATTGCTTTTGGCGTTTTAGTCATGAAGTCTTTGCCCATGCCTATGTCCTGAATGGTATTGCCTAGGTTTTCTTCTAGAGTTTTTATGACTTTAGGTCTTACATTTAAGACCATCTTAAGTTACTTTTTGTATAAGGTGTAAGGAAGGGATCCAGTTTCAGCTTTCTGCATATCGCTAGCCAGTTTTTCCAATACTATTTATTGAATAGGGAATCCTTTCCCCATTGCTTGTTTTTTTGTCAGATTTGTCGAAGATCAGATGGTTATAGATGTGTGGTGTTATTTCTGAGGCTTCTGTTCTATTCTATTAGCTATATATCTGTTTTGGTACCAGTACCATGCTGTTTTGGTTACTGTAGCCTTGTGGTATAGTCTGAAATCAGGTAGTGGGATGCCTCCAGCTTTTTTTTTTTTTTTTTTTTGCTTAGGATTGTCTTGGCTATGTGGGCTCTTTTTTGGTTTCATATGAAATTTAAAGTAATTTTTTCCATTTCTGTGAAGAAAGTCAGTGGTAGCTTGATGAGGATTGCATTGAATCCATAAATTACTTTGGGCATTATGGCCATTTTCATGATATTAATTCTTCCTATCTATGAGCATGGAATGTTTTTCCATCTATTTGTGTCCTCTCTTATTTCCTTGAGCAGTGGTTTGCAGTTGTCCTTGAAGAGGTCCTTCATATCTTTTGTAAGTTGTATTCCTAGGCATTGTATTCTCTTTGTAGCAATTGTGAATGGGAATTCATTCATGATTTGGCTCTCTGCTTGTCTGTTATTGGTGTATAGGAATGCTTATGACTTTTTCACATTGATTTTGTATCCTTAGACTTTGCTTAAGTTGCTTATCAGCTTAAGGAGATTCTGGGTTGACATGATGGGGTTTTCTAAATATAGAATCATGTCATCTGCAAACAGAGACAATTTGACTTCCTCTTTTCCTAACTGAATACCCTTTATTTCTTTCTCTTGCCTGATTGCCCTGGCCAGAACTTCCAAAACCATGTTGAATAGGAGTGGTGAGTCTCTCATTTCTTTGAGCAGTGTTTTGTAGTTCTCCTTGTATGGATCTTTCACCTTCCTGGTTATCTGTATTCCTAGGTATTTATTCTTTTTCTCCTGTTGTGAATACAAATTCGTTCTTCATTTGGCTCTCAGTTTAGATATTTTTGATGTATAGGAATGCTACTGATTTTTATACATTGATTTTGTATCCTAAAACTTTGCTGAAGTTGTTTATCAGATCTTGGAGCTTTTGGGCAGAGACTATGAGGTTTTCTAGATATAGAATCATACTGTCTGCAAACAGGAATAGTTTGACTTCCTCTTTTTCTATTTGGATGCCATTTATTTATTTGGAAATGGAGTTTCACTCTTGTTGCCCAGGCTAGTGTGCAATGGTGTGATCTCGGCTCACTGTGACCCTCACCTCCCGGCTTCAAGCGATTCTCCTGCCTCAGTCTACCAAGTAACTGAAATTACAGGCATACACCACCAGGCCCAGTTAATTTTCTATTTTTATTACAGATGGGTTTTCACCATGTTGGTCAGGCTGGTCTCGAGCTCCTGACATCAGGTGATCCATCCATCTTGGCCTTTTAAAGTGTTGGGATTACAGGCATGAGCCACCATGCCTGACCTGGATGCCTTTTATTTCTTTCTGTTGCCTGATTGTTCGGATTAGGACTTCAGCACTATGTTGAATAGGAGTGGTGAGAGAGGGCATCCTTCTTTTGTTCCAATTTTCACAGGGTATGCTTCTGGCCTTTGCCTATTCAGTGTGACGTTGGCTTTCATAGATAACTCTTCTTATTTTGAAGTGTGTTTCTCCAATGCCTAATTTGTTGAGGGATTTTAACATGAAAAGATGTTGAATTTTACTGAAAGCCTGTTCTGTATTTATTGAGATGATTATGCGGTTTCCGTTTTTAGTTCCATTTATATGGTGGATCACAGTTATTGATTTCTGTATGTTGAACCAATCTTGATCGTGCTTTTTGGTGTGTTGCTGGGTTTGCTTTGCCGGTCTTTTGTTGAGGATTTTTGCATCTATGTCCATCAAGGATATTGGCCTGAAGTTTTCTTTTTTAGTTGTCTCTGCTAGGTTTTGGTTATCAGGATGATACTGGCTTCACTCAGAGAGTCCCTTTTGATTTTTTTGGAATAGTTTCAGTAGGAATGGTACCAGCTCTTCTTTATACATCTGGTAGAATTTGGCTGTAAACCTGTCTGGTCCTGGGCTTTTTCTGGTTTCTATGAAACTGTCCTCCACATTATTTATACCTTGCAAGAAGGTGGTAAAGATTAAATGTATGTACCACACCCAGCACATACAACGTCTGGTGTATAGTATATTTAAATTAAATGATAGTAATTACAGATTGATGTAGATCTCATTTGTGTATATTGTGCTTCTACCTCAGGGAATTATAAATTCATTAAAATATGGGACATAATTATTTTGTGGCCTCAGAGACATCAGAAATACTATTTATTGAGCATACATAGCTACTATATTTCCATAATAACTAAAAATAATAACTTTTTAAAAACAAAGATGATGGCAACCAAAAAAAAAAAAACATTTATTGAGGGAATCACACTGGGTACAAATGGGTATATTGTAAAAAGTATACCATCAACACACCTACAGTGTTTATCAGTATTTCATAGTAGAAGAGACATAAGTAGGAGCAGGTAGGACTAAAGAATGCTAGTATATACAGGGCCATCAGATGGCTTTTAGTAGAAGAGGTCTAGAGCCTTGCAGAAAAGCTTCTCCCTCTGTGTAGAGGATGTGTTGCCTGTTCATTGCTTTCTGAAAACTCTTGCCTAGTATCACTCTGTGATTAATTCTGCACTAGGCTATCAAGAGCTTTCACATTTGGGATCATTTTGTTCCCCTCTCTCAAGTAAGTTGATGGACTCATGACTCATTATGTCACAAATATCTTATCTTACATTTAAATGTAAATCTGATGCACCCCTAACTCTCAGGTCTAAGTTATT
>CAUYQU010039912.1:0-12588 GCA_963574635.1 Cheracebus regulus | reverse complement strand
CACAATTATTGGCATAAAAGAGGTTTTTAATCCCCATTTTAAACTGTATTCTAGCCTGGGCAATAAAACAAGAATCCCATTCTCTCTCCCTCTTTCTCTTCCTCTTTCTTTCTCTCTTTCATTCTTTTTTCTTTCTTTCTTTTGCTGTTTCTTTCTTTCTCCTTTTCTCTCCTTTTTCTAAAATCTCTTCCTTTCTTTCTCTTTCATTCTTTTTTCTTTCTTTTGCAGTTTCTTTCTTTCTCCTTTTCTCTCTTTTTCTAAAATCTCTTCCTCTTTCTCTCATTCTTTTTATTCTAAAAAAAAAAATTTAATTTAAAATAAAATAAAAAATAAAAATAAAAAAGAAAATAATGAAAATTTCCCAACCAACTTTATCAAGTTAGAATAACCTGGTACAAAAATTAAGGAGTGAAAGACCAAGGACATAAAACTATAGATTAATTTCACTAATGAACACAGAAGTGCAAATATCCTAATAAAGTAGTAGCATATCAGTTCCAGGAGAGTCCCAAATGTATTTCCCAAATACAGTTTACCAAAAGATTACAAGATCAGTTTAACTTTTGAAAATCAATTAATATAGTTTTAAAAATAAATGGAAAAAAGAAAAAATATATTTTTTCAGTAGATTGAATAAGACATTTGATAAATTTTAAACTCATTTATAATAAAAGTTTTCAGCAAACTAGGAATAGAAGGAAACTTTCTTAATCTGATATTGGTTATCTAACAGAAATGTATAGCAAACATACTGTGCTTCAAATGCCGAAACATTAGAAAAATGCCATTGAAGTCAGAAAGAAGACAAGGATGCCTACTATGAGTATTAGTATTTATATAGTCCTAATTGATAAGAAATGAGGTAGCAATTCCACTTCTGAGCATCCAAAACAATTAAAAGCAGGGACTTGGACAGATATTTTTTGACCCATGTTCATAGCCATATTATTGACAATAGCCAAAAAGTACACACAACCCAAATGCTCATTTTGTTAATGGATAAATGAAATGTGGTATTTATATCCAACCTTAAAAAGAAATGACATTCCAATTCATGCTACAACATGGATGAATCTTGAAGAAATTATGCCAAGCAAAAGAAACCAGACACAAAAAGACAAATGTTGTATGGCTGCACTTGGATGGGGTACCTAGAGTAGTTAAATTTATCGGGACAGGAAAGAGAATGATGGCTGCTGATGGAAGGGGAGAATGGAGGGTTATTGTTGAATGAGTACAGACTTTCAGCTTGGGGAAGATGTAAAATTTCTGGAGATGGAAGTTGATGATTATTATACAACAATATGTATGTACCACTGCTACTTAATGGTTTACCAAAAAATGATTAAAATGATAAATTCTATGTTATGTGTATCTTACCACAATAAAACATTAATAAATGTGGAATCAACATTGAAAGAAAGATAATTTACTCATCAGTTTCAGGCAAAATTAACCCTCCAAAATTAATTGACAAACATTTGAAGGTAATAAGAATGCAGCAATGTAGTCAAATACACAATCAGAATGAGTAAGTTCATATCTTCCTATATAACAGAAATCACCAACTCAAAAATATGATAGAAAAATACCGTTTATATTAACAACAAAATTAAACTCCCAAATAAACCTAATGAAAACATGAAATACCTTACAGGAAAAAAAAAACTTACAAAAGGATATAAAAGAAAATTTGAATAAATTGAGAAATACAGCATGTTAAGATGACCAGTTGTCTGGGTGGGAATGTAAATTAGTAGAGCCAGCCTGGAAAATAGTATAGGAGTCTTTAAAGAAAACAAAAACAAAAAATGGAATTACCATATGATCCATCAACTTCACTTCTGGGTATAGAGCCAAAGGAATTAAAATGTGTGTTGAAGAGATAATCTGCATTTTCACTTAGACATGCCACTTAAAAATGTAAACTAAATGTTAAATGTTTTCTGTGTGTATATATATGTCTATAAAAATATATTTAAGGTGTCTGGAGAGAATCAAGCCCAATTTCTCCATGATTATTCCTGGGTAGGGAAAATAAGTCATTGGATTTGGGGTGAAGGTCAGAGGAGGCTGTAGTGTACATCACAAGTATTCAAACTTTTCAAAAGAAGAATGTAATTCTGTATCATTTCATAATTAAAATCAAATTTTAAAATGTTTTTTACTTATGTTTCTGTTGAAAGAATGCATGTTATAAATTAATAATAATGAGTTCAGTAATTTTTATACATATAATTAATAGATGGGAGAATAGTTTTGATGTCAATTTTATTTATTTACCGTAATATATTGGCTTATTTTACTGGCAGGCTTGATGTCTGTTTTTAGAGAAAAATATGGTGCATATTTATATAACATGTCTATATTAAAAAATAAGAAAAAACATTGATACCACTTAAAAAGATGTGGTCTCATATTAAGTCATCTTTAACTTCAGCTACACCTACACTAACTCATTTTTCTTTGGTTCTATTTCCAAAAGACAACATGAGACGGTAGGAAAAGCTTTGGGCTGGGGTATGGTGTGCAGTGTTATTCTGATTAAACAGTTGACACCTATTGGTTGTGTGACATTGAAATTCACTTTTTTACAAATGAAATATAAAGGGAATATCATGAGGTTTCCAACCTGGCAATATCTATGAGTGGACTTTAAAGGGTCTGTAAAGTCCCTGAAATTGTAAGGAAACATTTGTAAGTGAGTCTTGGCAATTTTCTGAGGGGAAGGGCATTTAGGAGAGAGATGCTCAAATGGTTTTGGAACAAGAAAACAACTAAAGGTTGAGAGCCATTGACTTAGGTGATCTTCAGTGACCTTACAGCTGTGAAATTCTGTTAAAAGTGATCCTTGAGGCTTTTTTTCTGTCCTGTTGTTTTTCTCTTTACATTTATCAAACTCCTAAACACAAAACCAAAAACAGTTACCAAGTTTCATCCATTATAAAATATGTTTGATTACCAAAGTTAATATGATTATTAAATGGAATAATTCATGTAAAGCCCTTTACCACTGTCTGGCACATAGTAAACAAACAACAGATAATTTTTCAGATCATGAGGTTAGGAGTTCGAGACTAGCCTGACCAACATGGTGAAACCTCATCTCTACTAAAAATACAAAACTTAGCTGGGCATGGTGGTGTGTGCCTGTAATCCCAGCTACTCAGGAGGCTGAGGCAGGAGAATTGCTTGAACCTGGGAGGCGGAGGTTGCAATGAGCTGAGATTGTACCACTGCACTCCAGCCTGGGGGACAGAGTGAGACTCTATTTCAACAAAAAGAGCTGTAGTGAAATTTATTGGCATTACAACAACAAGTTTCAATTCCTAAGCCAGTAGGCTAGGCCTGTGATGTTTTTAGCTCATTGGAGGAAGGTGATAAACTTTGAAATAGTTATTAAGGCTGGAAAACTTTTGAATTCTGAGAAAACCAGTAGTAACTTTTGGCTTTGTCCAAAACCTGGAAAATGATAGGCATTCAATCAATGTTAGTTTCTTCCGAAATTTGGCCTCATATTTCTCACATTTTATCTTTTTTCTCCCCTAGAGAATCCAAGGCCTAGAATGCTTATTAAAGATCTTGCAACAAATAATAGAGTTACTCTTTTTAAAGTTCTTACTAGAATTTTCTATAGCCATGCTTCTCAATATGTAGTCTTGGGGTATATGTGAAGTCAAAACTACTTTCATCATAATGCTGAGATGTTATTTGTCTTTTTAATTTTTATTCTCTCACAAGTATACAGTAGAGTTTTTCAGATGAGTGATGTCACAACAGCTTGAAGGCAGAAGTAGGTACTATAATCCAGTTGTCTTCTGTTAAGCCAGACATCGATGAGATTTTCAAAAGTGTAAAACAATGCCACTCTTCTCATTATTTTTTTGTTTTTGAAAAATAGTCACATTTTAATAAAAATATGGTGTGTTAATATGTAATGGACTTGTTAAATGAAGAAATATTTAGGAAACTTTTCAGTTTTGGTTTCTAATATGGAAAACATTAATAGATATAACCCACATAAACAAAAGCTCTTCAGGTTTCTCAGTAATTTTTAAGAGCAAAACGGAACTTGAGGCAGAAATCCTCAAGAATTACTTCTACCAATTCTACTGAGAATCACTTCTCTGTAGGAATAATTGTTAATTAAATGGATAAAAAAACATGAAGAAAACTATGGTTCACCTTCATCCTGGGCATAGTCATCATGCTCAATTTCTTGTTTTTATGAATAACTTTTAACTTTTTAATCTAGGTGAAATGTATTTTTTTGCAATCATATTTTTTAGCTAGCAGGCTGACAAGAGCCAAATTCATAATAGGAAACAGATCCTATATGCCAGAAATGCTGACCACAGCTTGGAAATCTGCCACACAAAATAAATCCATTTGGGAGTTTTTCATAAAATTGCTTGGATCGTCACCCAAGTTAGATCTTTTTTTTCCTCTCTATTCTCTGATTATGTTAACACTTTACCTCCTTCTAGATGAATAAGCTAAGTTTAAGTCTCACTCTGCTGAATGAGTTTGACTTCACATTCTTGATCTGACCTCTCTTCGTTTGTCTGAGGGAGCTTGCTTTCCCAGTTTCCTGGAGCAGGAATTATTCTTTGTCAGTCTGGATCATGTTCTTTTGCTCCAAAGTCTCTCTATCTATACTTTGAGTGAGTATAAACATATGAGTTGTTTTGTATTTTATTTTAATGACTTTATAAGTTTAAAAGAATGAATTCTCCTTAATTATAAAATAGTCAAGCAATACAGAAAACTGTAATAGAAGACAGCAACAAATCATCACCAATTCCATAATATAGAAATAATCAATGTTAACTTCTGGAAAACATTATTTCAGATTTCTTTGTGTGCAGCTGGATGGAGAGTTAGACAAGATTTATTCAACACAGTGGAATCATACCATTTATGCAATTTTAAATAAAAAGTTAACAATTTTCCATAGTATCTTAATTTTTATTCCCATGCCTATTGCTCCAACATTGTTTCTTGCTATGCCTCCACATACAATCTGTCTTTTAGCTGTACTGGATTATTTTCAGTTTCCCTGAGCTCACTATGGTCTTTCTTACTTTAAGACTTTGCATACACTTAACAAATGGCTGGAGTAGTTAGTCTCCTTAGATAAACCTGAATAACTCCTGACAATCTCTGGAGACCCACTGCAAATTCTCTTTCCTTAAGACTTCTCTGGTTCCAAATTACTTAGATGTGTTTCCGACTTTACCAGCTTTCTCTAGAATTAAAGCTTTAAGAATTGGCAGGGGATCAGTTCTTAATTAGAACACAGAAACTAAGGGTGGGAGAGGCAGTTTCACACACTGATCATATTGTGGCAAGTGCTATAATTGACGTGATCAATGATAACTCCTTGATCATGTCTATTTGGTCGTTGTCTATTATAGCACTTGCCACAGTATTCCTATCTGTCATTTTCTCATATGTTGGTCTCCTCGATGAACATATAAAGGAACAGGGACAAAGTCTTCTTACATTTTTAATTTCAGTATCAACTACAGTATCTGTCGCCTAAGTTGTTATTAACTTCTCTCCAATGAATAGATGAGTGAACCAGTGACCCTAATGTTGCTTTGACAACACCCACACTATCTGGATCATCTGGATTCTGTCATTAAAATAATCATAGAGAGATTGCTAATCAGCCTAGTCCACATTCTTGGATTATATGTTGCAGGAGAGCTGTAGAAATACGAATGTTTGTTCACACATAGGTGGAGTTCAACCAACTATTCTTTCAGGCCTGACAAAACTCATCAGGAAAGGTATTAGGAAGAATAGGGCAAGTATTTGAAAGAAAAGAGCAGAAGGAACTAGCTAGTAATGTTGCTGGAAAATGAAGCCTATTGGTTATTCCCCTAATCTGCAAGCATTCAAATCTAGAGCCTATGTGTACACTTTGGGAGACAACAAAACCCTTGTCCATCCTCTGAAATTGCACCAAATGGAAACAATTGCAGGCTCTAATACATTTTTTTAATGCTACTTGAAAATAATTAGTTTGAATGAGACATGATTTTTTTTATTTATTGGTTGATTGGTTTTTAAGATATTCAGCTAGCCTAGCAAGGTAACAAACAATATCAGAGCTGACAAAATGTCCTCTTGAGAATTTAAGGAAGAAGCAGAGTTGAACTACTGTCCTATTAAAGCCCCCTTGACAAAAGGGAAAGAATGATACTACTGAATGAGTTATGGAGAATATTTGAATATTTTATTATTTGAAAATTTTAAAATATATTTAAAATCTATTATTAGTCCATCTGTCATCTATCTCTACCTTCTATCATTGATCTACCTGTCTAGTCTATTGCTTCTAAAAGAGGAAGCATGAGTGATTTTTAGAGGAATGAAAGTGAGGGAAAGTAACATTTGATGTGTATTCTCTGAGTGTTAGAATTTTTTTTAACCTCCATGACCCTCAATTTTGTCTGTAAGATATGGTTAATTTTTCACTTGCAAAGTTGTTTTAGAGCAAATGTCTGAAACATAGTAAGTAGGCATTCAGCAAATTTTAATTTTCTTCCTTTAATCCAGAGTGAAATAAATAACACAAATATTGACTATTTTGTACCAAGTTTTAGAAAGCAACAACTAGTAGACTGAAACAGATTTTTTTTCTTTTTTTTTTTAAATCCACCTCCAAGGAATATTAAAGTAATGACTTTAAATTAGGGAGTAATCTGTCTGTACTTGGATGTAAATTCTTGAGCTACTTAGATCTTGTTCTTGTAGCCAAAGCAGATCATCCTATTTGTGAATTTCAGGGTCTCTCTATATTTCCTCTTCTCTAATATCCTCAATAGGGGAAACTGCCTCTCCCACCCTTCTTATTTATGTTCTAAGTAAGAACGGATAACCTGCCAATTCTTAAAGCTTTTATTCTAGAGAAAGTGGTAAAGCCAGAAATATATCTAAGTCATTTGGAACCAGAGGGTGATCCTCCATTTCTTGCTTTTCCTAATTACTGCACTTTATTTGTAGAAAGTAAGAAGACATAAGATTTTTATTAATGTACATTATGGGAAATTGAAAAAAAAAATATGAGATAATATATCTAAAAATCTTTAGATTTTTTTTTTGAGGAAAATGAACACATTTTCCCTTGTAAATTTCATACTTCTTTGTGCTAGATGGCTTTATAATGTAAAAAATATACTTGTGAACTTCTACTGGTAATTCTATGCATTTTTAAGGAGGGCTTCACTCACTTTCACTTACCATATTTTTCAAAGATTCAGTAAGATGTTGCTTAAAACCAGTTTCAAAGACTGAGTTAGTGGCCTTTCAATTGTGTCAAATAGTTCATTTTTAGAGAGGAAGCTTCCCTCTGTTTGCTGGCTTAATTTCCAACCAAATCCGTAATTGCCTCAATCTTTACTTTTTAAAATTTTTCTACTTTTTCTTGCTCATTTCCCCACAGCTTACATACTCACCTTTGATTCTGTTAGAGTGCTTCACAAAGGTTTCACTCAGCATGTACTATCAGAAAGTCTTCTCTGGTTATCAAGAACTCTTGGAACACAGGGACTATGTATTAAACTCTAACAGAACAGCCAGTGTATGCAGTGTGTCTGGTACAAACTGGCCTTCAGTTTCCCTCATCTAAAGGTCACCTTTATCTAGAAAGTTTGCAAGAAGAGGGATTTTATCTTTCATTCCTCCCATTGGGCTATCTAGAGTTCCTCTTCAGTGCCATGTATTCCCCCTGACAGTGTCAGCCATGGTTTGACATCACTGGGTATTTCTTGGCACATAAACGCATTATCTATAGGTTGCTAGCACACAGATGGTGGTAGAGGGGAAATCTCCACTGTATGTACCTATGACTCATCTCTCTTTCAGGTGAATAGCACTGAAGAAATTCAACTGTCCACAGAGGTTTTACATGGGGGCACCCCAGTTTTTAACTTTTATCTTTGTAGGCCATACCTGATGTCTCATTTTTATCTTTCCTTTTATTTTGGAAGGGAGATGTGTAACTTTCTGAGTTATTTAGTACTTCTGGTGTAATTTATTAGTTATTTAGTGCTTCTGGTGTAATAATATTTTTTAATCAAATGGGATGATTGTTATAAATTAATTAATTTATGAATTAATTATAATAAATGTTTATTTATTATAATAATTAAATTATAATTGTTATAATTATAATAGATTATAATTTATTGTAATGATTAAATTATAATAACAATTAAATTATAATTGTTATTAATTATTAATTTATAACAATTGCCCCATTTGATTAAAACATATTATTGAGAGTTTCAGCAAACTCGAATATATTACATTTAAATTTCAAATGCTTGTGGTCAAGGGATTATGGGACTCATGTATATAACCTATATATTTATATATACACACATACACATTTACTCACACATAAAATAAAGGCACATTAATATTGATTCAGGGGCCAGTGAAACTTTAGACATTTTTAAATGTATGTTTAGAGAATAAAGCCTTTCTTTCCTATAAAGGCTTTGGACTGTGATTAGATTGAGGGAAAGATCAGATGTTGAGTTTTGCCTTCTTTGGACTCATTATTATTAGTATCTGAGTGTTTCACTGCCATCTAGCTGTGGAATATGAAATTATAGATGTGTGGAATGAGTGCAGACACCCTGATGCAATAGAAAGATTTGGCTTGTGATTCAGAAACCTATACCTTGGTCATAGCAGCACTTCTAATTAGCTGCACAGTCTAGGCAAGTTAATCTCTCCTGTTGCTATGGATTTCTCTTATTATAAGACGGTAGTAGAGGGGAAATCTCTGACTGTAGGTACCTATGACTCTTCTGTCTCTCCAGCTGAATAGCATCTAAGAGATTCAACTGTCCATAGAGGTTTTACATGGGAGCACTCCAGTTTTTAACCTTTCTCTCTGTAGACCATACCTGATGTCTTATTTTTATCTTTCCTTTTATTTTTGAAGGGAGATGTGTAACTTTCTGAGTTATTTAGTAATTCTGGTATAATTTATAAGTTATATGGTAAACTAAGTCTTTACCTATAAAAGACTTACTTATTATAGGAAAAGACTTACTTTACCTATAATAGAAAGAGATTAAATATCAAATTTACATTTCTAATTGTTCTTTGATACTTAGTATTTATTCAGTGAATAAATGGTGATTGATAGATTGGTATGAATTGGTTACTATTTAGAGTTAACTCCTATATACACAGTAATTTTGCTGAGTAAGATTAATAATATAAGAGCAGTTTTTTCACTAGTAAACTAACAGTTGATTACATAGCATGATTTAAAGTTCATAAAGTACAAGTCCTTCTTAATATTTAAAAACTAGATTAGATAGATATATTCTGAGTCTAATCAGAAGAATGAGCCAGGTTTTTTTTTGTTTGCTTGTTTGCTTTTTTTCATATAACTTTTGCTTCCAATAGGGACTTGTGATCTTGAACACCCACTGATGAATTTCACTTTAGTTTGAATTCCGAAAGTGAAGGTGGAGGAAAAATAGCTTGATTTTTGCATGAAAAGAGGATAGTAGAGCACAAAATTTAATGGAGACAGTTATCACTCTTTCAATTAAATACAATGTGCTTGGCTTCTTTATTTTAACTTGCAAAGTAAGGAGGTAATCTTTAAAGTTCTTACTAGTTCTGATATTCTGGACATTTTCTTTGGGTTTTATAGTAATAACTTTCTACTGAGCATAGTATATTTTGTACATTGTTTTTCTACCCATCATTATTTCTCTCATTATTCATAATAAATTCATGTATTTTCTCCTAGGCAGAAATAATATATTTTTAATTGTTTTTCTTCTACTGGAAACTTCAGGACCCTGTTAACCTCTATTGATACGGATTCTTCCACGAATATATTTGACAGAGAAAAGCCACTGTGTATAAACTCTTATTTCCAGAGTTTGGGTTGTCTTGGGAAGTAGCTACTTAGGAGTATGTTTGATAATAATTGCTATGATAATCATGATTAACCAGAACATCTAAGGTCAACTCATCAGTATAAAGCCTTTCTGTAAATGCTTTGGACAGTGATTAGATTGAGGAAAAGATCAGATGTAGTTTGAGTTTTGTCTTCTTTGGAGTACCTGAGTGCTTCACTGCCATCTAGCTGTGCAGAGGTAGAAGAAAACTGCATCTGATCCCATGGCGGTAAACTATGTTTGTGTTTGTGGAGATGAGAAGAGAAACTATAACTTGATGAAAAGTTTATTGCCAAATTTTATTCAGTACAATTTTCTGGATCCTTTATCCAGAAGGCCATGACAATAAATTTAAATATAGTTGTACAGAGTTCCAGTAGTGACACAATAAGATGCAAATGCTCTGAATATGCACATGGGAAAGTACTACAACATTCTTTGTTCACCATGGACTATGTTACAATGTTTCTAGAGACATTTTGGCTCCTAAACCATGTCATTTAACTCCCTGGATAGGTTTGTCAATAATCAATTAAAACAAAATCTGGAAAATCCAAATTTTGAGAGGCATAAATTTTTTAAAAACTTAATTTTATTCCCAGCCACCCACATCACTTTATTATATAGTTCTCAATATAGCCTCAAATGCTTATTTTGTCTTCAGTTCACTATTTTCATTTTTTTTTTTTTCTTTCGAGATGGAGTCTTGCTCTGTCACCCAGGCTGGAGTACAGTATGTGATCTCAGCTCACTGCAACCTCCGCCTCTCAGGTTCAAGCAATTCTCCAGCCTCAGCCTTCCGAGTAGCTAGGATTACAGGCACCCACCACCATGCCAGGCTGATTTTTGTATTTTTACTAGAGACAGCGTTTCACCATGTTGGCCAGGCTGATCTTGAACTCCTGACCTTGTGATCCACCCGCCTCAGCCTCCCAAAGTACTAGGATTACAAGCATGAGCCACCACACCTGGCCTCATTCACTATTTTCTAACCAAGGAGTTCAGTGAATGTGGAGCCTTACAAAAACACCTGGCACCAAATAAAAGTAATATAGTACAGAACAATAGTTAAAATGAAAGAACAGATATATACCCCTGCTACCAAAAAGAAGAGATAATGTTAAATACCTTATTTTGTGTATGTGTCTCATTTCTTCTCTGGGTTAGTTCTTATCTTGGTCTAGTTTGTGTTGGCTTCTTATACAAAGTAATAACTCCTTTGTTCTTGGACATATTCATAGAGTAGGGTGTTGCTATCAAGCAGAAGGACCTGAGTCTGTTCTTTCCTTTCCATGGTAACCACTGGCCTCAGAGCCTCTTGTCTATTTATTGCCCACATCCTGACTGTATATTCTGATACCTCTTGATAGACGTGATTCTGACTCTTGCCTTTGCGCCGCCCCCCCACTGCATGTGGTTGTACTTCTTGATGAATATCTATAATTTTACTCTTCAATTCCTGTAGGGTCTTGGCAATCAAGAAAGTGACTGAAAATGTATCTTTGACTTTAGCTATCATTTGACTGCTCATAACTGTCACTTAATTAGCCATGGCTGTATGCTTGTCTTTCACTGGCACTGAATCCAGTTTGACTCTGGGTATCTCTTGATTGTCCATGACTTGATCCCTGTCTGGCAAAACTTGTGCTGGATCTTACCTGCCCATGAAAAGTCATATCTCCCTAATGTTTCTGGCTAGATCCATGGATAGCTATTGTACTGAACTCTAACTTTTCATGGCTAGATCCTAATTGCTTATGAATGTCTTTCTCCCAATCTTCTGAATGCCTTCTACTGTCATTATGGGATTCCAGTTTTCTGTTTGAACTAGATCCTGAATGGCTATGAATTGATATGCATTGTCCATGGCCAAATACAGGGTGGTCATTTGATTGGCTATGTATACATCCCTTCCTTCTGGCTGTTATATCCAGGACAAACATGGGTGTGGTTTGACTGTTTATGAGTTACTACTGACTGTCCATGACTAGATTCCTGACTTCTAATTATAATGAGTCCAGACTGATACTGAGAATCAATTGATTTTTTGTGACTTATCATTGACTGTTCATGAATTAAACCTTGTTTTCCCGTTGTTTTAGTTGCTTTGGATCCTATAAGATCAGAACTAGAAAATAATTGTCAATGTCTAGACAGTTGCTTGTTTGCAGTGCTATCAATGGACCATGCAGGGTGAGAATTATGGCTGCTTTGTCTGCTGCCCCCAGAAGGCCCATACCCAGTGTGCCCATAGTCATATTGTGCAGATCCATAGCTGCCATGTTGCCAAGCTTGACTTGATCCATGCCTTTGTCTTTCACTACTATGTGACTGAAAATGACTTGTTCTGGTAGATCTGGACCCTGTGTCTGTGGATTGTCCATGACCAGAATGACCATGTCTAGTGCTATCTTCTGTCTGTCCATGAGTAGTTTCCCATCTCCTGTGAACTGTGGATCCTGACTCTCCATGTTGAGATCCAGCTTGGCCGTGAGTGTGTCCTTGTGAGTGTGGTATGTGTGAGACCCCTGAGTGCACTTCACTGTCAGTGGCCTCAGTGTGGCTAGATGTCTGTCTCCCAGTTGTCCTGGACCCTATCTGTGTGGACTGTCCATGACCAGACTGGCCATGTCTAGTGCTATCT
>CAUYQU010039911.1:0-79101 GCA_963574635.1 Cheracebus regulus | reverse complement strand
TTAAATCTTCTTTCAAGGTTCTTAGTTTCTTTGCATTGGGTTAGAACATGTTCTTTTAGCTCACAGAATTTTCTTATTATCCACCTTCTGAAGCCTGATTCTGTGAGTTCATCACACTCATCCTCCATCAAGCATTGTTCTCTTGCCGATGAGGAGCTGCGATCCCCTGTAGGAGGAGAGGCATTCTGATTTCGGGTGTTCTCAGCCTTTTTGCACTGGTTTCTTCCTATTTTTGTGGATTTATCCACCCGTCGTCTTTGTAATTGCCGACTTTCAGATTGGGTCTCTGAGTGGACGTCCAGCTTGTTGGTGATGAAGTTTTTTCTGTTTCTTAGTTTTCCTTTGGGGGGCGCCCCTTCCCCACAGAGCTGGGCCTTCCCAGGTTCAGCTGCGCTTGCTCTCAGTCCTCAGCGCTTCCAATTGCTGTTCTCCTTGTGGGGGTGGGACCAGCGGAGCCCGACTAAAAGTGCACCCAGTCCCGTATACTCCGCACCGAGAAGGGCCGCGCCGGGGCGCTGGCAAAACAGCTGCGCTGACCAAAAGAGTCGCGCTGGCGACCCGTGTGGCTCCTCTGCCGCGAATCTCCCAGTTTGTGGGCAACAAAAATTCGTCGGAAAGTGCGGCGTCCACGCGTTCTCTGCGCTTTCACGGGGAGCTACATTCATGAGCTGTTGCTAATCGGCCATCTTGGATCTCTCCCTTTTTACCACATTTGCTTTCTCATCCCCCACCACACCATACAGCCTTTCCTTGTTATTCGAGAATAAGGTGTAGGAATGCCCCCTTACTCCTAAATACTTTAAATGCATTTCCTAAAAACACGATGCAATGTTCAGACTTGTTAAGATGAATATAATACTGTTATCTAATTCTCTAAATTGCATAGTCTATAGACTTTCCTCCGATTTCACTAGTTGTCCCAGTGATGTCTTTTAACAAGAGAAAACATTTCTGGTTCAGGATCCACTCCAGGTAGATGTATTGTATTTAGTCGTCTTTAATTAGGCACAGCTCCTTAGCCTTCCTTTTTCTTTATGAATTTTGGATTTTGAAGAGTATGGACTGGTTATTTTATAGCATGTCCCAGATTTTGAGTTTTTCTGATGTTTCCTTGTGGAATGAGGTTATGCACTTTTGGTAGGAATGCCACAGAAGTAATGTGTTCTCAGCACATTGCATTAGAGATATGTAGGGAATTTTCACTTTCAAGGAAATTTGAATTTTTTTAAATAAATCATGTGATATCAGAAAACATTTTCTTAGTTTCCAAAAAATACTCTTAATAAGTAATACTTTTGGGAGGGTAGGGAGGGATAACACAGGGAGAAATGCCAGATATAGTATGCACCTAAAGTAAATTAAATACATTAAAAAAAAAAAAAAAAAAAGAGTGATCTAGAGAAAACAAAAATAATACTTTTTTTTTTTTTTGAGATTTTTTTTTTGAGATGGAATCTCTCTCTGTTGCCCAGGCTGGAGTGCAGTGGCTCGATCTCTGCTCACTGTAATCTCTGCCTCTTGGGTTCAAGTGATTCTCCTGCTTGAGCCTCCTGAGTAGCTGGGACTATAGGCACACATTGCAACCCTCGGCTAATTTTTCTATTTTTAGTAGAGACAGGGTTTCAACGTGTTGGCCAGGATGGTCTCAATCTCCTGACCTCGTGATCCACCCACCTTGGTCTCCCAAAGTGCTGGATTACAGGCATGAGCCACCACACCTGGCCAAATAATACTCTTAATAAGAATAATAAAAATACTCTTTTTTTTTTTTTTTGAGGCACTCTGTTACCCAGGCTGGAGTGTAGTGACGTGATCTCGGCTCACCACACCATCCGCCTCCCAGGTTCATGTGATTCTCCTGCCTCAGGCTCCTGAATAGCTGGGATTACAGGCACGCACCACGATGCCTGGCTAATTTTTGTATTTTTTTAGTAGAGATGGGGTTTCACTATATTGGCCAGGCTGGTCTCAAATTCCTGACCTCCTGATCCACCTGCCTCAGCCTCCCAAAGTGCTGGGATTACAGGTGTGAGCCACTGAATAAAAATACTCTTAATAAATAAAATATAAAAAGTTTTATTTGTGACAAACTCACAAGCAAAAGGAAGGAAAATAACATTTGAGCCAAGCACCCTGCTTTACATACCTGTGATTCACTGTCTTACAACAATCCTAACGAGTAGACGTGACACCTGTTGCACAGGTGGAGCGCCTGGAGCTCGTATGAATAAGGAGTTCAGTGTTGACTGGATACCAGGTTTCAGTTTGAAAACATAAAAAATTCTGGAGAAGGATGGTGATAATAGTTGCACAACAATGTGAATGTACTTAATGCCACAAAATTGAACACTTAAAAATGATTAAAATGGTAAATATTATGGTATGTGTATTTTACCATGATTTGTTTAAAGCTTATTAATAACAGGGGATGGGTGAACATCTGGGGGATTTTTTTTTTTTTTTTCAGAACAAGCACTGATTTTAAATGACCAGTAAATTACAGAAAGGAAGAGCCAAAATATAACCAGAAAGAGGCAGACTAATCTTCTAATAGTCTAGGTTCTAAGAATTCAATTAAGTTCATTTGGAGCCTAAGGAAAAATTCCTACTGCATTAAAAACAGTAGTTTATGGCTGGGCACGGTGGCACACACCTATAATCTGAGCACTTTGGGAGGCCGAGGCAGGCACATCATGAATGCAAGAGATTGAGACCAGCCTGGTCAACATGGTGAAACCCTGCCTCTATGAAAAGTACAAAAGTTAGCTGGGTGTGGTGACGTGCGCCTGCTGTCCCAGCTACTCGGGAGGCTGAGGCAGGAGAATCACTTGAACCAGGGAGATGGAGGTTGTAGTGAACTGAGATCTCGCCACTGCACTCCAGCTTGGCCACAGAGTGAGACTCCATCTGAAAAACAAAAAACGAAAAAACCCAGTAGTTTACTCCCAAAATATGTGCTCCACATGAGGTAGCTGGTCTCTGGGGCGGAGACATGCTGCTTAATCCCGGCACCGTTTATGACATTGCTTCCACGGGAAAACACGTGCTCTGCCTAAGCAGAGTAGAAATCCATGCCAGCTGGCTATGACAAGACTCCTATACACATTACTGAAACTCTGGTCTGTTTCCTCATTTGCAAATTGAGAGGGCTGAATTTAGATAATCTTTCGAGATTATGAAGATTTTATAATTCTGTCCAATAAACACGTATAAGTATCAAACTCAAGGTGATACCTTTTTTCACTACCAGATGAGCAAAGATCAAATTTTAATTTATCATATTCAAGCTTGGAGAAAGTGCTGTAAGAAATGCTCTCAGCCGAGTATAGTGGCTCACACCTGCAATCCCAGCACTTTGGAAGGCTGAAGCGGGTGGATCACCTGAGGTTAGGAATTGGAGACCAGCTTGGCCAACATGGTGAAACCCCATCTCTACTGAAAATGCAAAAATTAGCGGGATGTGATGGTATGCATCTATAATCCCGGCTACTCAGGGCACTGAAGCAGGAGAATCTCTTGAACCAGGGAGTCGGAGTTTGCAGTCAGCCGAGATCGCACCACTGCACTCCAGCCTGGGTGACAGAGCAAGACTGTCTCAAAAAAAAAAAAAGAGTTTATAGGCTAGGCACAGTGGCTCACACCTGAAATCTCAGCACTTCAGTGCTTTGGGAGGCCGAGGCAGGCAGATACTTGAGCTCAGGAATTTGGTTCCAGCCTGGCCAACGTGGTGAAACGCTGTCTCTACTAAAAATACAAAATTAGCCATGGTGGCACACACCTGTAATTCCAGCTAGTCTGGAGGCTGAGGTGGGAGAATCACTTGAACCTGGTGAGTGGAGGTTGCAGTGAGCCAAGATTGCAACACTGCACTATGGCCTGTGTGATAGAGCGAGACTGTCTTTAAAAAAAAAAAATTAGCCAGGCATGGTGGCACACACCTGTAATCTCAGCCACTGGGGAGGTTGAGGCATGAGAATCGCTTGATCCCAGGAGGCGGAGGCTGTGGTGAGCTGAGATTGCACCCTTCATTCCAGCCTAGGAGACAGAACAAGGCGTTGTCTCAAAAAAAAAAAAAAAAAAAAAAGTTTACTGTTGGCTGGGCACACAGTGGCTCATACCTGTAATCCTAGCACGTTGGGAGGCCTAAGCAGGCAGATCTCTTGAGCCCACGAGTTTGAGACCAGCCTGGGTGACATGGTGAAACCCCCATCTCTATAAAAGTCACGAAAATTAGCTGGGTGTGGTGGCGTACAGCTGTAGTCTCAGCTGCTTGGAGGACTGAGGTGGGAAGATTGTTTGAGGTCAAGAGGTGAAGGCTACAGTGAGCAGTGATTGGACCACTGCACTCCAGCTTGGGCAACAGAGTGAGATACTGTCTCCAAAAAAAAAAAAAAAAATTATGTTACTTTTCTTCTGTTTGTTTTAGAACCCTACTTTAGATTTCCTTTTTTGAGGAAAGGTCTTGCTGTGTTGCCCAGGCTGGAGTGCAGTGACAGGATCTCGGCTCACTGCACTTCTGGGCTCAAGTAATCCTTCCACCTCAGCCTCCTAAGTAACTGAGATTACAGGTATGCACCACCATGCCTGGCTAATTTTTATATTTTTTAGTAGAGATGGTGTTTCACCGTGTTACCCAAGCTGGTTTTAAATTCCTGTGCTCAAACAGTCTAACTGCCTTGGCCTCTCAAAGTGCTGGGATTACAGGCTTGAGCCACCACTCCCAGCCTACTTTAGATTTTTTTTTTTTTTTTTTTTTTTGAGGCAGGATCTCACTTGGTCATCTGGGCTGGAGTGCAGTGGCGCAATCTTGGCTCACTGCAACCTCTGCCTCAGCCTCACAAGTAGCTGGGATTACAGGTGCCCGCCACCATGCCTGGCTAATTTTTCTATTTTTAGTAGAGACAGGGTTTCACCGTGTTGGCCAGGCTGGTCTCAAACTCCTGAACTCAAGTGATCCGCCTGCCTCAGCCTCCCAAAGTGCTGGGATTACAGGCGTGAGTCAGTGAGCCCAGCCTGCTCTAGGTATTTGCTGTAGTTTAGAATCAGGTTTTACAAAGATTTCTATTTTTGATTAGGGCAGATAGGAGACAGAAAAGCCAACTTGGAGAATTTATTTACGGTTGGTGTTTCTTATAAGAGACTGGCATAACGTTAATGATTAGCACTTCTGTATTTCTTTATTTTTTGAGTAAGGTAAATTGTGAGTTTTGTATCTTTTTACCCACCGCTGTATAGTAGCTTCTTAATGTAACACATTAAGTAGCCATAAAACTAGACTGTAAAATACCTCTAGTGCTGGTGTTTGAGCTACTAATGCCACCAGGTTTCTTGAGCCAGGACCTCTGTTAAGTAATTTCTTTTCACTTTAAATGTTTTTAAAAGCCTTCACAAATTAGAAAATAATTCTCTCATTAACCTAGTGTTACAATGGTGAAAGAAACATAATCCTTTCACGCAGGAGCTTAGAGCTTAGTGAAGAAGAGACAAGTCCTCAGGAGTGATGGTGAGCAGCGATGGTGCAGGGAGGAGCGGGTAGGTGATCACATCCTGGGTTCAGGCTCGGATGTGGCAGAGGAAGAGGAGGGAGGAGTGGCTTGGGATGTCTCTCCTGTTGTGAGCTGGGGACCACAGGAGGAAGAAGGACTCCCTCTGTGTTGGGCATGTAGGTGCCGGCCCCGGGAATATCGAGGTGGAGATGTCTAGGAAGTAACTGGCTTCATGTCCTGCAATCAAATGAGAGACACAGGGCCAGTTAGCATTAGCATGGAGGCCAGGAGGACGTGGCAGGGAAAGAGAAGTCGGGGTGCCGACAAGGTTCAGGACGGATGGGTATCCATGTAGAGCGCCAAGACAAAGGTTAGGCACGGGAGGCAGGCAGAGAACGTTTCCCTTATGTGAATCTTGAAGTGGCTGCCTCTGAGAAGTGCGGTTGCGTGGCTGAGAAACCATGTAAGTTTTGTACCACGTTTGGGTATTACCTATTCCAAAAATAATTTTCTAAGGGCAGGCAGAGAAAGAGAAGCCAGAAAAGTCAGGAAAA
This sequence comes from Cheracebus regulus, assembly GCA_963574635.1. Classification (NCBI taxonomy): domain Eukaryota; kingdom Metazoa; phylum Chordata; class Mammalia; order Primates; family Pitheciidae; genus Cheracebus; species Cheracebus regulus. The sequence goes on along the minus strand of CAUYQU010039911.1, from coordinate 73,061 downwards.
TTAGTGGCCGGCAGTGTCATACGACACTGGGGTCAAATGACTTGAAGACAAAAGTTGCTATTGGGCTTCACAAAGAGGTGTTCAGCTGCTCTTGGCCATTTCTGCCGAGTCATGAGGTGGAAAGCAGGTTAAGGTTTTCACAGTTGCAGATGTTACTGGCTGCTTGTATGTTTGGGAGGGAGACTTGGGAAGGGGCATAATGTTGAAGTTTAACCATTTTTCTTATATAAAACATTCCAAATTTAACTTGAAGATTTAGTATTAGAACAGGAATGAACCTTCGAGTTTATTTATCTAACATCCTCATTTTTCTAATAAAGAAATAGATCCAGAGAGAGAAAGGAATGTCCCACTCGGGTTAGTACTCGGCCTGTCTAGTACCTGCGTCTCCTGGGCTGGCTCTACCACTTAGCCTACTCTATGCTTCGATTTCTCATCTCTAGGCAATAACTGTATATTAAAGATTTGTTTGTGAGAATCCAATTACTATATGTAAAGTGCTCAGAACAATGCCAGCTATATAGTCTATAGTATGTGCTCAGTAAAGCTTAACTATTAATTTATGATTCAAGCCACCATTCTTTCCAGTATACTGTACCTATGATTTTCTTTTAGAACTTTTTTCTGGAGAAGACCTTAAACCTTTAGTTTACCAGTTTTTATTGTATCCGTTTCTTCCTAGATCAGGTGATAGGTTTGATCGAGACAGACCACTGAGAGGACGTGGAGGCCCAAGAGGGGGTATTCGTGGCAGAGGCAGAGGTGGCCCTGGGAACAGAGTTTTTGACGCTTTTGACCAGAGAGGGAAGCGAGAATTTGAAAGATATGGTGGGAATGACAAAATGTAAGTTTGTTTGTAAATGCTATTTTTACTTTTAAGATGTTGGCAACACATGGTACGAATCTGTTATGTATTAATACTTAGTTACCTTACTATGCTGTTATTGTTGTGAGAAGCTGATCCTGGGACTTTTATGAACAGCTCTTTCTGATTTGGAGATTGACTGGAGAGCAGCTTCTGGTTTAAGACTATTCTTTCTTTCTGTAGAACAGTCAGAACCGAAGACAGCATGAGTGGCTGTGGAGTTCGAACCTGGGGATCAGGTAAAGATACCAGGTACGGTGTAAGTGTGTGCCCTCTGAGAACCTGCAATCAAGTGGAATCTCTGGATCCTTGCTTTTCTTGAAAATAATGTCTTCTGTGTTGTGCTTTTACACTTGTGTGCCCTTAAGTAGAGATTGATTTTAGGCTTTTGTTTAGTGAGATAACTTTTAAAAACAGGTTTGCTGTGTTGCAATTAGATATGAAACTGCTTTTAAAATTTTATTACTTTAGTCAAGCAGATTTATGACAAATGACCGTGTATTTGCTGATGCCTCAAACATAGGGCACTGTACATTTGCACATGCCTCAAAATGCTTTGTGTTCCTGTGCACGGTGGCTCCTGCCTGGGAGGCCAAGGTGGGTGAATTGCTTGAGGTCACGCATTTGAGACCAGCCTGGCCGATATGGTGAAGTCCTGTCTCTACTAAAAATACAAAAATTAGCCGACCATGGTGGCGGGCTCTTATATTCCCAGCTACTCAGGAGACTGAGGCAGGAGAATCAGTTGAACCTAACTTATGCCACTGCACTCCAGCCTGGGCAACACAGCAAGACTCAGCATCTCAATTTAACAACAACAAAAAAAAGCTTTTTGTTTTGTATTGTTTAATTTTTTTTTTTTTTTGGAAACAGAGTCTTGCTCTGTCGCCCAGGCTGAAGTGCAATGGTGCGGTCTCAGCTCACCGCACCCTCTGCCTCCCGGGTTCAAGCAATTCTCCTGCCTCAGCCTCCCAAGTAGCTGGGGTTACAGGTGTGCACCACCACGCCCGGCTAATTTTTGTATTTTTAAGTAGAGTCGAGGTTTCACCATGTTGGTCAGGCTAGTCTCAAACCCCTGACCTCGTGATCCACCCACCTCAGCCTCCCAAAGTGCTAGGATTACAGGCAAGAGCCAACACATTGAGCCCCAAATGCTTTTTAAATTCCTAGATATTCTATATGTTTTGACCTTTCAAAATTGGTGTGGATCCTTGATACATGTTCATTTTATAAAATTTTATTCAATGTAGATTGAAGCTTAGTGGCAGGTTTCACCTGAGGCTCAAGTTGGACATTTCTCTGAGGCTTCATGGTACCTTAGATCTGTGCCAGTTCTGCTAGTTAGAGTGGATACATGGTTCTGCCCTGTTTCATTTCACAGCTGGAGGAATGATGCCTTCCTGGTGTCTGCAGAGGAAGAGGTAAGGCCTGCTGCAGGCAGTGCGGTGTGAGCAGTGCTACAGGGCAGGCTTCCTACTAGTGCAAAGGCTTGAGGGGATCCAGGCTTCTGCTTTTTGTATTTTGAAGAATATAAGCTGTTTTTCTTTTTCTTTTTTTTTTTTTTAATTTTTTTTTTTTTTAAGATGGGGTTTCACCATTTGGCCAGGCTGGTCTTGAACTCCTGACCTCAGGTGATCCACCCACCTCAGCCTCCCAAAGTGCTAGGATTACAGGCGTGAGCCATCACTCCTGGCCTTAAGCTGTTTTTCTTTTGAGATAGAGTCTTGCTGTGTCACCCAGGCTGGAGTGCAGTGGTGTGATTTTGGCTCACTGCAGTCTCCACCGTCCCGGTTCAAGCGATTTCTCCTGTGTCAGCCTCCTGAGTAGCTGGGACTACAGGTGCACGCCACCAGACCTGGCTAATTTTGTATTTTTAGTAGGGACAGGATTTCACCATACTGGTCAAGCTGGTCTCGAACTCCTGACCTCGGCCTCCCAAAGTGCTGGGGTTATAGGCATGAGCCACCATGCTCTGCCAGGATATAAGCTTTTTACATGAATTTATTTTTCTTAAATTGTTGTCCTTAAAGACAAATGTACAAACTAATATTAAATGTAACAATGTTAGATTTTCTACCACTGCTTATCTGTGTTGTCCTTGAAAAGAAACTTGTCAAGTGATTCTTTATCTGGGGTTCCATAGGATCTTGATGACAGATCTTTTTGTTTTATTTTACTTTGATTTTATATATATGTATATGTGTGTGTGTGTGTGTGTGTGTACACACATATATATGTGTGTGTATATATATATGTATTTTTTTTTGAGTTAGAGTCTCGCTCTGTCATTAGGCTGGAGTGCAGTGGCACGATCTCAGCTCACTGCAACCTCTGCCTCCCGGGTTCAAGCATTCTCCTGCCTCAGCCTCCTGAGTAGCTGGGACTACGGGCGCACACCACCACAACCAGCTAACTTTTGTATTTTTAGTAGAGACAGGGGTTTCACCATGTTGGCCAGAATGGTCTTGATCTCTTGACCTCGTGATCCACCTGCCTCAGCCTCCCAAAGTGTTGGGTTACAGGTGTGAGCCACTGTGCCTGGCGTTTTTTGTATTTTTATAGAGACGTGGGTCTGCCATGTTTCCCAGATTTGTATCAAACTCCTGGGCTCAAGCAATTCACCTACCTTGTTTCCCAAAGAGCTAAGACTACAGGTGTCAGCCACCATACCCAGCCGGTCAAAGCTCTTAGGTGGTTATAATCTGTAATGGAAAGCTTTTCTTAGAATAAGACTGATTTTTTAATAGAGATAAATATTAATTTATACATTTACTTAATATGTTTTTTAATAAATTGAGTAATAAGTTTATTTCTTAAAAAATCGGCTTGAGGTCATGAAAATGATGTAGTATACAAGAGTTATGTGCTACTTTTGATTAGTGAGAAGAAAGTGGAAGTGGGCCTAACACAGTAAGTGATGTGTTTGTGGCTGGCAAAGCCTAAGTGCTTCGCAGCGTATTAAAAGAGTGTAAAGGCTTTGCTGTAGTTTAGTATTCCCTTTTGAAGACACTGATAGCAATAACTGGATTTAAGGACAAAATCTCTTCAAATGGTGTGACTGAGCCATTTCAGTAATACTGTTTTCCTTCAGTAGTTTGACACAGCTAAAATAGAATTTTGCCTATTTGTGCTGAAATAGAATTTTTCCATCTGCAATAATTAAAGTGTATGAGATATTAGTTACTTGTTAAAATTGGAATAGACACCCATGAATGCAGTTTTCAATACTACTGCCTTTCAACTTTTATTGTGAAGAGCAAGACAGTTTTATTTATTCTCAAAGCAACATTTGATGAAAGTCTGTTCATTGTCAGAGATTTGATTAAGTGTGAAGTCTGGTTGAATTTGAACGAGGTAACAAAGCCTTGAAGCGTGTAACATCATTTTATGGAACATATGAGCACAAACAGGCATTTTCTGCAGTAGTACAACTGAAGTCAAATTATAGACATGGGCCCTGGGGTTGTATCTCTTTTCTGATAAATACAACATTGGCGATTTACTTTCAGCAAAATAGCAGAACTTAACAAATTAATTACTGCTAATTTTGAAACTTAATTGTCTTGTAGTTTTGATCATATGGTTCTATAAGAGCTGTAGGCATAATATTTTATATTCATTTATAAAATAAACATGGGGGAGATCTGTGATTTTTCTTTTCTGTAAAATAAACTAATTGCTCACGTTTAAGAAATACTCAGTTTTTTTTTTTGTGGTTCATACCTGTGATCCTAGGCTTAAGGAGGCTGAGGCAGGTGGATCACTTGAGCCCAGTAGTTCAAGAACAGCCTGAGCAACAAAGTGAAACCCCATTTCTACAAAAAATACCAAAAATTAGCTGGGCATGGTAGTGTGCACCTATAGTCCCACCTACTCCAGAGGCTGAGGTGGGAAGGTCTCTTGATCCCAGAAGGTTGAGACTGTAGTGAGCTGTGATGGTGCCACTGTACTCCAGCCACCATGCCCAGCTTACTTTTGTATTTTTAGTAGAGATGAGGTTTCGCCATGTTGGCCAGGCTGGTCTCAAACCCTGGCCTCAAGTGATCCACCCTCTTTGGCCTCTCAAAGTGCTAGGATTACAGGTGTGAGCCACCGCACCCGGCCTGGAACCTTCATTTAAAAAAATAAAAGTTAATTATTCAAGTTTTGTTTTAAAAAAGAGTTTTTAAAAAATTGATTACAGTAGCTTGGAGTTGATAATTTAATAATTATTTAAATTGAAAAGTCTTTTCCTTATTGTTACTTTTTTAAAAACTTATTTTTAAAGCCCTTAAAGGCTGGGTACTGCAGCTCACACCTGTAACCCCAGCACTTTGGGAGGCCAAGGCAAGTGGATCACTTGAGGTCAGGAGTTCAAGACCAGCCTGGCCAACATGGTGAAACCTCATCTCTACTAAAAATACAAAAAAAATTAAGTGAGCGTGGTGGTGGACACCAGTAATCCCAGCTACTTGGGAAGCTGAGGGAGGAGAATCACTTGAACCTGGCTGGAGGTTACAGTTTGCCGAGATTGCACCATTTTACTCCAGGCTGGGCAACAGTGAGACTCAGTCTCAAAAAAAAAAGTTTTCTTAAACATACAAAGGCATTGGTGTGAACGTGTTTGTGTGACTAGAGAGAGTCTTGCTGTTTTTCAGTGACGTGGAGCCGACTGCACCGATGGAAGAACCCACAGTGGTGGAGGAGTCCCAGGGCGCCCCAGAAGAAGAGTCTCCAGCCAAGTAGGGTGTTTCATTCATTCCCATTGTGGTGTTGGTCCTCTTCATAGTGATTTCTTTATTTTTTTTGAGAGGGATTCTCGCTCTGTCACTCAGGCAGGAGTGCAGTGGCATGATCTCAGCTCACTGCAACCTCTGCTTCCTGGGTTCAAACAATTCTCCTGCCTCAGCCTCCCGAGTAGCTGGGACTACAGGTGTGCACCACCAAGCCTGGCTGATTTTTGCATTTTTAGTAGATGGAGTTTCACCATGTTGGCCAGGATGGTCTTGAACTCCTGACCTCAAGTTATCCACTCACCTCAGCCTCCCAAAGTGCTGGGATTACAGATGTGAACCACTGCTCCTGGCCTTTCTTAATGATTTCTAAGAGCTTTTTACAGACTAGAAATCTCAACCCCTTATATCACAGAGGTCTGACCTTAATGTATTAATGACTGGTGATCAAACCACTTAATAATTAGTTCAGATAACCTAATGAATATCAATGATAATTAGTAGGTGAAAGTTGGGCATTCTGCCCTCTGCCCACAAGTTCTCTTCCACAGCAGCTTGCTAAACTCCTTGACTCGGAATAGCCTGGCTCTTGGACGGACCTCCAGCGTCTCATCCCCACTATGCTCTCCTAGTCTGCCCTCTCTCTTCAGTATGTAGCTTAGATCCCAGCTCCGTCTCCAGCACTTTTCCAAGTTCGTAATTACCCATGCAGTTTCATCTGTGTGGCCCTTTGGACTTTTTGCTGTACCTTGCCAGCAAAACCCCTCCTGGGTGACTCCACTATCTGCCTTCTCTCGGCCTGTTCCTACAAGCTGAGCACTGCAAGTCACATCATGGGCCCAGTTGGAACTCCAGTAAATTTCCAGCCAATAATCTGAAATGAGGAACCCTTGACCGAGCCCCAGTAAGTTGCTGGTCACTGATGTTCCAGGTCTTGGCCATCCCTGGTTCTTGGGCTCACTCTTTCTCCCACCTTCTCTAATGACTGTTTTAATTTCTCCTCAAAACCCTGGCACTGCCTCCTGCTGTACCCTTCCCCCATCATACTCTTTCATTTTCTGGATGCAGCATTTCCTTCTGTGTCACAGAGTAATTAGGAGCCATTAGGTGGGAACGTCATCATCTTCCCACTCCCAGAGGTACCAGCCTGCTACAGCTGCACACCTCCTGGGCTCCTTCCCCTGTGGTAACCACCGGGGGGGCCATCTCCCCTCTGACCTCTTCACACTTCGGATCCTCTCTCCTACTGACTTCGTGAAAACTTCACACTGTCGGTTAGCTCCTTCCTTTTTTGGTGTATTCATCTCCTTCCTCCCAGCGCTAGTCTTCCAGTCAGCATGTAACATGCTCAGTCTCTCATGTGTAAGTATCCTCTGGACCCCACATTCTCCGTCAGCTGCCTCTTTCAGAGTTGTATGCAGCCTTCTTCACTTCCTCCCCTCTGCTTGTTCTTCACTTTAGCCCAGGCCTAACTTCTGTCCTCATCGCCCTTCTGAAACAGTCACCACGTCTCCAGATCTAATGGATGCTGCAGTCTGCATCTTTCTTGACCTCTCAGAAGCATTTGACTTTATCGATTTCTTCTTAAACGTGCTCTCCTATTGGTTTCTGTGATCACTGCTCTTCTGATGATTGTGAAAGCTGTTAATTTACTATTCAAAACAATTTCAATGTATTATTGAAAACAAGACATATGTTTCATTAAAGAAATAGGATTGGATCATTGCCCGCATCCTCCACCAAAAAAAAAAAAAAAGAGGATTAACATTTACTGTGAATATTTAGACAGTGAACTAACTAAGGAACTAGATTAACAGTGTATATGAATGTTGAGAAAGTTAACTGGATACCTTTAGGAGAACACATCCATTTTGAGCCAATCAACATTTATAAAAATTCAGTTAATATAAGGCAGAATAATAAAGAGTAAATTATAGTATTATTCTATTCTATAGAATTGATTGAGATACTCTAGCATTCATAATATTAAAGAAAAATATTTAGTCATTCTGAAAGAAAATAAAGCTTGTTGATAGTCTCACTGTCTGCAGTATCCCAGGAGAGCTAGCTGGCAGATCTTTCGCCTCCCTGCTGACTGGGGGGAAAGGGAACATCTATTTGGAATCATAGGCGCTACACAGTTGAGCAGCTATGTTGAGTGACCATACTGAGAGATTCTTGTTTCTGCACTGCCTTGTCAAACTTTAACATTATTACCAAAATTTCTAATAATACAGTTACAATTTTTTGATACTCTAAAAGTTGGGCTGGTATCCGAGAAATACATTAAGTGATAGCGATGCCCTCTGCTTAGCTTTGTCTGAATGTTGATCTTACACTCAGCCTTCTGGCATTTAGCCTGAATGTACATTCAGCGTACCTCTCAGTTTTAGAACGTCTTGATAGACGAATCTAATGAACTCTCACTTATGTTCAAGCACACTACCCAAAGTGTACTTTCATCTTCCTCGGATTGGACATATTTTAGTGATAATTATATATGCAGTGCCCTCCCATCCTTCTGTCTTCTTCCTTTCATTGCAAAAGTATCAACTGTTCCTTGTTGCATGGTGTCCTAGTGTCTGACGATACCTGTGACAACTCCTTGTATTTTGTTTTAAGGATAAATCTAACATTTTTGGAGCATTTGCTGTGTGCCAAGAACTGCTATAAATGCTTCCATGTCTTAATGCTTTTAGTTCTTTGCCACTCCATAAAGGAGGAGCTACTGTTATCATTCTCACACTGGGACAGAGGTTCAATAACTGCCTAAGGTCACCTGGCTCATGTGCAGAGCCGGAATTTGAACCAGGCAGATGCATAGGCATTCGTGCTCCTCTAGTGAACGGTAGGAATAGCAAAGAGTGCTGTTTAGAACACCTGCTGGTTAACATGGGAGGGGGAAAGATGTTGGCCCTGGAAGGTAAGAGCTGCTGGGATCTCTGAGAATTTCCCTATGCAGGAATATGGAACAGCAACTCCCTTCCTTCCTGAAAAATACTTGATTAAAAGAAAATGTTGAGGAAACAGTAATACAAACTATCTGCAATGAGTTTTTTTTTTTTTTACTGTAATTGGTTTCCTAGTGTATTTGCTTAAACAATGAAGATTTTCTTATGTTTTAGGTTAAAGTCACTTGTCCCAGTAGTAAAGCTTCATTTCTGGAACCTACTTTCTTTGATTCACTGCACTCTTTCATATATTCGGGTGAAAAGGTGTTGCATGCATTGGAAATGTGGACATTTGAATTGATGTTTTGTATCTTTGCTCTGTGCATATCATGACTGTCTTTCATCTAGGTGTATTTTTCTATTTCTCTGCCCCCTTGTTCCCTGAATCTCAGTGGAGCACAGGGGCTGAGCTTGGGCTTTGGAGATGCAGTGACAGAATTAGGACTTGCCTCTTCTGTTTATTTGCTCGCTACATGACCTCTCTCTGCCTTGATATTCTTATCTGTAAAATGGGATATTATATCTAACTATTGCTTACCATGAAATAATATGAAGTATTTTGAACAGCATCTGGCACATGGTAAGCATACAGTGTTAGCTAGTCTCATTCATTTCTAAATAAAGGGAACTGTGGCTAAAGCAGTATGATTTCGATAATTTCACATGTTTAGAAACAAATAATATAACTATCAAATTTGCATATAGCATTATTCACGTTACCATAGATTTGACCACCTTATATTCATAAATCACTTTGACAGAAAATTCCCCCCCAAAAGTTTTTTATAATAAACCAAGGATTGTGAAGATCTTTGAATTAAATTTTGTTTTGCTTTGAGACGGAGTCTTGCTCTGTTGCCCAGGCTGAGTGTAATGGCATGATCTCTCCTCACCACAACCTCCGCCTCTTGGGTTCAAGTGATTCTCCTGCCTCAGCCTCCAGAGTAGCTGGGATTATAGGCACACACCACTGTGCCTGGCCAATTTTTTGTATTTTTTTTTTTTTTTTTAGTAGAGATGGGATTCACTGTGTTGGCCAGGCTGGTCTCAAACTCCTGATGTCATGATCCACCCGCCTCATCCTTCCAAAATGCTGGGGACTACAGGCATGAGCCACTGTGCCCGGCCGGGGAGTGTTAAATTTAAAGCAATAGCAGTTATGATGCTTTTAGTTGTTAGAAATATGCTTGTATGAGTCCTTCCTGGAATCAAAGGATACATCTTTTCCTGTTGAATATATTGTCATTGCTAAAACTGCCAGTAAAACTGTACTCAGCCAATCAAATGGGAAATGGGGTATGCATCACAGGATTGTCGTAGTGTATGTTTGCTAATAACTTTTAGTAGGTAGGGAATAAGGTTAAGGAGCCTGTCCTTGGTGATTTTATGCTGCTTTCAACGTGGCTTGTTGAAACTGCAGCTGATAAGCAGGGAGGGGTATAGGGCATCCATGCCTGTATTCTTGAATGAGGTGCATTCCAGTCAACAGCAATCAGGCTGATACTGTTGAAGGAGGCTGTAACTTGTAACTAATCTCGATTACACTATATGCTTTACTTTTTGTGTCTGTATGCAGTTTCAAGGTTGCATTTCAGATATAGCTTGTACTCTTTTGATCTAGCTCTTTGTTTAGATATGACATCCTTTGAAACAGACAACTCTTAATAACAAGCACCTCTGTGGTCTTAATATAAAATCTATTATTTGTAAAATTGAATTTATTGGAATTTATTAACTTTCATTAGTTTGTCTTCAGTATGAAAGAATTACCAAATTTATAGCATTCAGTTCTGTTGATTTTTAAAATTCTGTCACAAATAGGCTAAAGAAGGTTTATGATTCCTTAATATTTATTTTTAGCTCTGTATTAAACATTTGTATTATGGAAAATTATATAAATCATGGCCATTCCTGTTTCATGCATATCTCTACCAACTTCTGCCTCCCCCAGGATATCATATGCCACTCAAACGTTTTACAGTGTTACATCTGCTACTCTTTTTTAATAACATAACTGGAATACCATTACTCCATTAAAATGTTTTAATATCCTTAATATCATTAAAACAGTTCTTCAGTGTCCCTGACTGTCTCAAAACTTTTTCAAAAGACTATTTGTTTGAAACAGTATTTAAATACACGTCAGTGGTTAGTCTCATGTCTGTTTTTAAAACAGCTTTGAGATATGATTCACATCCAATAAATGGCACGTATTTAGCATGTACAGTTTTACAAGCTTTGATATGTGTATACACTTGTGAAAGCATCACCATGAGCAAAATCATGAACATGGCCATCACCCCACAAAGTTTCCTGGTGTTCTTGTGTAGGCCGTCTCTCTTGCCCCATTTCCCCCAGACAGCCAGTGATCTGCTTTCTGTCACTACAGATTTGTTTGCAGTTGCTGTGATTTTATATGAATGGAATCATGCAGCTTGTATTCTTTTTTGGTCTATGTTTTTCCTCCGAGCATGCTTACTGAGCGATTTGTGTCAGTTCATTCCTTTACATTGTGGAGTAGTTGTCTGTTATACAATAGACCACCATTTATCTGTTTACCTGGTGGTGATCATTGGGTGGTGTCCAGTTTTTGCTATAAAGCTGCTACAAATATTTTAACACATTTTAATATTCAAGCGTTTATAAGGATATGCACTTTTCATTTTTCCTGGGTAAATGCCTAGGAGTGGAATGGTTGGACCAAATGAGTGTGTGTGTGTGTGTGTGTGTGTGTGTGTGTATTTTTTTGGGGGGGTGGGGTCTGTCACCAGGCTGGAGTACAATGGTGTGATCTTGGCTCACTGCAACCTCTGCCTCCCAGGTTCAAGCAGTTCTCCTGCCTCAGCCTCCTGAGTAGCTGAGACTATAGGCGCGTGCCAGCACGGCCAGCTAATTTTTTTAATTTTTAGTAAAGATGGCATTTCACCATGTTGGCCAGGATGGTCTCAAACTCCTGACCTCAAGTGATCTACCCACCTCAGCCTGCCAAAGTGCTGGGATTACAGGCGTGAGCCACCGCGCTCGGCCTGGTGTGTGTGTATTTGACTTTGTAAGAAGCTGCTGAACTCTTTCTCTGAAGGGTTGTGCCATGTTATTCCCACCAACAGTAATAGAGAGTTAGTTCTCCTACATCCTTTTCCCTGAAGGGTTGTGTCATGTTATTCTCACCAACAGCAATAGAGAGTTAGTTCTCCTACATCCTTTTCCCTGAAGGGTTGTGCCACTGTTATTTCCCACCAACAGTAATAGAGAGTTAGTTCTCCTACATCCTTGCCAGTACTTGGTATGGTCAGTTTTTACAACCTCAGTCATTATAATGGGTACATATCTCATTATGGGTTTTTGTTGTCATCTTTTTTTTCTCTTTTTTTTAGAGACGAGGTCTTTCTCTGTCACCCGGGCTGGAGTACAGTGGTGTGATCATAGCTCACTGTAATCTCAAACTCTTGGGCTCAAATGTCTTCCCACCTAAGCATCCTGAGTGGCATGTGCTACCATGCCCAGCTAAGTTTGTACTTTTTTTGTAGAGATGGAGTCTCGCTTTGGTGCCCAGGCTGGTCTCCACCTCCTGGCCTCAGGTGCCCCCTCAGCCTCCTGGAGTGCTGAAATTACAGATGTGGGCCACTGTGGCCTGGCTTCATTGTGGTTTTAGTTTGCATTCTCCTAATGACATGATGTTGAGCATTTTTTTGCAGGCTATTTACCGTCTGTATTTCTTCTTTAGTAAAGCTGCTTTGATAAAGAACCACTCCCACCAGGTTCTTGATTGTTTCTAGGGCATTTCGATGGACAGAGCTGGGAAACAGACACACACACACACATATTATAAGATAAAATATGAGTTCATTCAATATTTCTAATTCAAAGTTAGGATACAGGATTTTTACATAGACCACTTGTTTCTCCTTTTCTTAGATACTGAAAATTCTAGTTCGGAGTAACAGTGTACTTTTAATCATTTGTTACACATAAAACAGTCACTGCATTACCAACGCTGCCTTCAGTAACACAGTTACTGAAACGTTATGTCAAGAGGGAGATGAGTAATCAAATTTGTATTTCAGAATCATTTGAAATAGTTTCTCTTGATGATTATATCACCAGTTTCATAAACATTTAGGTTACTTTGATTCATTTTACTTTCAAATTTTAGAGACTGAATTTTAATTTAAATCTGTTTTATAATTATGTAAAATATTTACATGTTTCCAAAGTTCAGTCTGAAAAACATGATTTTTTTCTCTCTCTTTTTTTTTTTTTGAGATGGAGTTTCATTCTTGCCCAGGCTGGTGTACGATGGCACAGTCTCGGCTCACTGCAACCTCTGACTCCTGGGTTTAAGCGATTCTCCTGCCTCAGCCTCCTGAGTAGCTGGAATTACAGACATTTGCCACCACACCCAGCTAATTTTTGTATTTTTAGTAGAGACGGGTTTCATCATGTTGGCCAGGATGGTCTCAATCTCCTGACCTCGTGATCTGCCTGCCTCAGCCTCCCAAAGTGCTGGGATTACAGGTGTGAGCCACCACACCCGGCCTGCTATAGTGTTTTCACCAAGTTCTTCCCTAGATAGGTTTGGGTTGTTTCCATTAATTTGCTATTTTAAAGTCCTAGTATCTTTTAATATTTTTGCCAATATGTATTTGAGATCTGTGTTTTGATATTGGTATTTTTTCAGCATTTTATTATGAAAATTTCCAAACACAGCAAACTTTAAAATAATTTTACAGCAAACATCTATACTTATCACCACCTAAATGCTACCATTTATATCTTATATATTCATTTTACATAAGTATCTATCATTAATCCACCATGTTTTTTGACACATTTCATAATAAATTGTAGACATCTATACACTTCTTCCTAAATAGTTCAACATATGTATCACTAAATGGAACTTAATATTTGTTTATAGTCTTTTCTTCTGATATAAAATTTATATACTGTGAAATGTATAAATCTTAAGTGTACATTCACTGTTTTGACAAATGCATATACTTGTGGGATCCAAACTCCTGTCAATATACAGAACATTACTGTTCACGCCAGAAAGTTCCCTCATATTCCTTCATGTTACCATTGCAGTTTGGTATTATAAAGTCACTGCAAATTTGTCTATTTTGGGTGCTCTATGGTTAGGTTTCTCTACTGATTTTGCTTACATTTTTCACAACATTAATCTGTCTATTTCTGTACTACAACCTTAAATTACATCAGCTCTTCAGTGAAGATACAGATTTGATTCTCTCCTCATTCCCACCTACTGTTTTTTTTTTCCTTTAAACAACTTCAAGATATAATTCTCATACTATAGCACTCAAATCTTTAAGTGTATAGGCTAGGTGCAGTGGTTCAGACTTGTAATCCCAACACTTTGGGAGGCGGAGGCAGGAGTATCACTTGAGGCCAGGAGTTCAAGACCAGCCTGGGCCATATGTTGAGACCCCGTCTCTACAAAATTGTTTTAAAAGTTAGGTGGGCATGATGGCTCATGCCTGTAGTCCCAGCTACTCTCAGGAAGCTGAGGTGGGAGGATCCTTCGGCCCCGGAGGTTGAAGCTATGGTGAGCCACGATCATGCCTCTGTACTCCAGTGTGGCCAACAGAGTGAAACCCTGTCTCAAACAGATAATAAATGAATGCATTGATGGGTGGTTTGGGGTATATGACATTATTAATTTTAAAAATTACAGTAAAAATTAAAATTGCCATTTTTACCATTTTAAAACAAACAGTTTAGTGGAAAATATGTAATTTATTGGCATCAATAGCATTCACATTGTGTGTAATCATCACCACCATCCATCTCTAGAACTTTTTCGTCACAAACAGAAACTCTATCTCCATTGAACACTAACTCCCCATTTCCCCTCAGCACGTAATAACCTCTGTTTCACTCATGTTTAGAAATTTGCCTATTCTAGGTATCTCATCTAAGTGGAATCATTCCGTGTTCCCTTTGTGCCTGGCTTATTTTAACTAGCATACAGTTTTCAGGTTCATCCATGTTGTAGCATGTGTCAGTCTTTATTTCTTTCATTTTTTGCCATTTTTGCGGTAATTTACAGATCTACAGTTTTAATCATTTTAAAGTGTACAGTTCAGTGGCATTTAATACATTCACAGTGTTATGCAACCATCACCATAATCTGGCTCCAAAACATTTTCATCATCCTAAAAGGAAACCTCATGCCCCTTAAGTAGTCACTCCCTATCCTCCCTCCCTGCAGCCCCTGGCCACCACTAATCTGCTTCCTGTCCTGTGTGAATTTGGCTCTTCTGAATATTTCATGTAAATGGAATCATATACAGAAGTTTTTCCTGCCTGGTTTATTTCACTTGCATCATTTTTTCAAGGTTTGTTCATGTTGTAATATGTATTAGTACTTTGTTTCTTTTTATTGCCAGATAATATTCCAAAAAACATGCCATATTTGGTTTATCCATTAGTTAATAGACATTTAGGTTATGTCCACTTTTTGGCTATTATGAATAGTGCTGCAGTGAACACTTGGGTGTAAGTTTTCATGTGGTTGTATGTTTTCATTTCTCTTAGGTATAAACCCAGGAGTGAAATTTCTGGGTCAGAGGCTAACTCAGCTTAAAATTTTGAGGAACTTCCAGACTGCTTTCCAAAGTGGCTACATCATTTCATATACCCACCGGCAATATATGTGGGTTCCAGTTTCTCCACATCCTCCCTAACGCTTGTCAAATGTGTTTTTATTCTGACCATCCCACTGGCTGTGGACTGGTACAGCTCTGTGGTTTTGACTTGTCTTTCTCTAATAGCTAATGATGTGCAGCATCTTACTGGCTATTTGTATATCTTCTCTGGAAAAATGTTTATTCAGGTCCTTGCCTTTTTTGTGAGGAGGGTGGCCATTTGTCTCAACTAAAGAGTACTTGTATCTAGAATTCATAAAGCATTCTTTAAAAAAAAGAAAGAAAAGAAACAGTGCTTCACTGTGTTGCCCAGGCTGGAACACAGTGGCCATTCACACGTGTGATCATAGCTCACTGCAGCCTCAAACTCCTGGCCTCAAGTGATCCTCCGACCTCAGCCTTCTGAGTAGCTTGGACTATCAGCATGAGCCACCATGCTTGGCTCTTTATAAATAATTCTTTCATGCATTCTAGATACAGTTCCCCTGTGAGATATGTTATTTGTAAATATTTTTTCCCATTTTGCAGACTGCCGTTTTTACTTTCTTGATGTTGTCCTTTGTAGTATGAAAGCGTCTGATGACGTCCAGTGCATGTCGTTTTGTTGCTTTTGCTTTGGGGTCATGTGGAAGAAACCGTTGCCCCATCTGGGGCTAAGAAGATTTCTGCCTAGGTTCTCTGCCGAGTCTTATGCTGCAGCCCTTCTGTTTACGGTGTGAGGTAGGGGCCGACTTCCTTCTTCTTCTGAGGCGGACGTCTGGTTGTCCCCGCACCATTTGTCGGAAGGACTGTCCATTCTCCATGGGATTGCCTTCAGCACCATGATTGGAAAAAAAATCCATTGACCATAAATGTGAGGGTTCATTTCTGGACTCTGAATTCTGTTCTGTCGATCTATATGTCTGTCTTTTGTTTTCTTTTTAAAACTCATTGATTTAAAGAGGATAGTTACAAAAGCATGCATTTATGAGCCACTGCTTTAAAACTTCTGTTTATGGTTTCCTGTATTTTATTTCAGTAGCTTCTCCCATTTTTCATAATTACCTCATTTTGTCTGTCATGCTGTCTGGAAGGGAGTGCCAGTGGTGAAGTGTGATGTTAATGTCATCAGGACGATGATGTTCCCATTTTTCAAAGATTGCTTTGAACACAGGAAGTATCTTCTGTTGGCAGTGATGACATAAAATATTGAAAATAAAATATGGAAGCTTGTGAGTCAAAGATTGTTTTACCTTATTTACATTTGAGATGCAATACCACAAAAATATGTTTAATTAATGGTTATAACTTTAATAAAGTAGACATTTCAGTACCATCAAAAATTATTCTTTATGATTATACATCTCTATTATAGAGTTCCTGAGTTGGAGGTGGAAGAAGAAACTCAAGTTCAAGAAATGACTTTAGATGAGTGGAAAAATCTTCAAGAACAAACCAGACCAAAGCCTGAGTTTAACATCCGGAAACCAGAATCCACTGTTCCTTCCAAAGCAGTGGTGATTCACAAGTCAAAATATAGAGATGATGTAAGCATTGTATTTTGTATGTAGAGGTAATCTTTAATTTTACCTTATTGGAAGTGAAATGGACCTTTCCACTTCTGTCGTGAAAATGGAACATGAGTGGTTGGTGCTCTTGTTTCTAATCAAAAATGTGTGCCCAATTTTACTGTACCTTTATTGTTCATTAAGGAAAGGAATTGAAACTTTGTGTTACTGACAGAAACGCAAAGCAGTTTGAGTAATAGTGCATCTTCTGCGCACCCTGGGACTGTGCTGGGACTGTACACACACTGTGTGTTAATTGTATTTCATTTTTCTCAAGTGAGAGTTACAGATTGTTTCTTGTACAATTCAAAGTTATTCAAAGGATAACTACACTCTGTATTCCCTGATAAGGTTACCTTCAACTCTGCTTCTTGATGAGAGCATTTCACTGTGAGCAGTTGATGACTTTTTAAACTGTGGTTGAGGTTCCATGCTCTTCTGACGCCTTTCCCATGTTGGTTCCTTGTTGGCCCCCTGCCTAACTATAGACGTGGCAGAAGATAAGCCCCTGAATTGCCTGGCAGCTCGGTCAGGCACTGCCACAGTGGCCAGCATGCTGCGGGGGTTGCTCAGGGAACTTCTCGGTGTTGTGAGGGCATTATTTCTCAAGACTTAGGTCCAGCTCTTCTCAGGTGCTTCCGTTTTGCAGGAAGAGGTTTCGGGAAACATCTAGCAGTGTATGTTGATAGGGATGCCACTGGTCATTGAGTCACCTATGTAAGTTACTGAACTTAAGGATAGGTCCACTGAGGCATTCTCATCATGGGATTTAGAATCTCTATCATTCCGTTACAGCCGGATACCAGCCACTGTGTTGAGGTGGGAATAAGCAGGCTCTTCCACTCTGCAGGGTATTAGTCATCGATTTTCATTTGGAATCTCAGGAATGTTATACTATTGTAGAGTTATTTACACTTCGGTTAGTTTTGGGTTCTGAGTGAATACTTTGATTAGAGGGTATTTAAGATACAGGGTTCTCTCCTGCCCTCTTGTTTTGGTCAGCCCAAGCTGTAGGAGGCCTTACTAGTAAGCTTTGAGCTGTTCACAAGAAATGGCTTTTTGTAGACATAGGTGGCCAGAGCTTGCTTTCCCTGGCAATCTCAGGCAGGTGTTTTCTGAGTCTATTAGCTAGCCAGGTTGGTTCTTTACTTGTCTGCTTCCATCGTTCTTTTTTGTTCTAGGCATTGTAAATAAAACTTTCTCTAAAACAAATGTGCTGTCAGGATTGAAATGTGCAGCTGCCATGTTAGGTAAAAATAGAAGCTGCTCTTCTTTAATCCACGCCAGATTCATCCTCCCTGGCTCTAGAGGTCTCCCAGAATATTTGAAGCAAGTGGGTTAGCTGAGTCATCGAGCTTGGTCTCAGTAAAGCACACATCTTGGTCCTTGTTAATCTTAGAGGACTGAGGACTTAAGCTAGGAATTGTTCTTAAAGCAACATAAGCCAGATCTTCAGTTCATCAGTTTACTTTGTTCTGGACACCTGAAAAGACAGAAGCGCTAGAATACCTAGCAAAGGTCAGGCCTAATAACAACCCCGTGTAAGGCACTAGGCAGTTGAAGCACTTTGGCGGGGGCCAGCTGGAGCTGCAAGTGGAACCCTTAGACTGAGTTCACTCCCTGTTCCACCGCCCCAGGGCCCTTCCTTCAGTCGGAGGCGGCCCGTGCTTGAGGCGGGGCGCCGGGACAGAACTTACAGCACTTTCCCTGAGAGTGCCAAACAATGCAAGAGTTGATTATTTTGCTTGTTACTATTTTTGTGTGTTTACCCTTTTACAGAGTGCCAGTGCTCCTGGATTGTTTCGCTTCATCTTCTTAGCATTAAGTGTCCGGCTACCTAAAGCCTCTGCTTTAACCTGAGAACCTTAAAGGAGACACCAAATGTTAAACACGAAGCCTGTCGTGAGCCTATGGCCTAAAGGCATCGATGTGCTCATGGCAATTTTGTCCCATTTCCTGGTCGTAGGAATGTTTACTGTTCCAGCAC
Organism: Cheracebus regulus; assembly: GCA_963574635.1. Taxonomy (NCBI): domain Eukaryota; kingdom Metazoa; phylum Chordata; class Mammalia; order Primates; family Pitheciidae; genus Cheracebus; species Cheracebus regulus. Next base: position 54,331 of record CAUYQU010039911.1, on the reverse strand, counting down.
TTTGGAGAGTCTCACCCGAGGTCATTGACAGGTTTCCCTTCTGTAGGTTTTTAGTTTACTTGTTTGGCTTTGTTTTATCCATTATTATGAGTTGAAGCCAAATCAGGTTTCGATCCGATTTAATTAATATAGTTGTAACAAGACATAGAGTTTTAAGTAGAGCAGTTCTTAAAAAGCAGCTTAACTTCTTTGTGCAGCGTTGGCAGAGCGCTCAGGTAACCGTACTCTGTTATTTTATAAAATTTCTCTGTATTTTGAGACAGAATTGTTTATTATAAGTCATGTGATTTTTAGCACATGGCATTTATAGTCAGCACCCATGCTGAAAGGAATTTTCTGTTCTATTCTGGAAAGGGGACGTTTCCTTATTTATCAAAGCATTTGTGAGCAGATAAGACAGAAAATAAGCAGAAATGAAAGCTCTATCTCAGCAAAATAACACTTAGATATAAAACATGTATATCATTTGCTATGATTAGTCATGACAGATCTTACATTTTAACTTGTTCAGCTGATAGAAGTTTGGTCCCACCCACCTTTGAATCATAGTAAGTTCACAGATGCTTGGAATTGCAAGAATGTGAGACTGCACACATACAGAAACAGCAGTGCTGTCTTCCTTTGTCCAGCTCTGCAGCCCAGGGCTCTGTCTAGCCGCTGCTGGTGTTTTAGCTCCTGGGCAGCACATCGTAGCCACTAAGTCAGCTGACTGTGGGGATAGCTGTGGACTTGTGTTTGATGCTGTAACTGTGTTTCAGATGGTAAAAGATGACTATGAGGACGATTCCCATGTTTTTCGGAAAGCTGCCAATGACATCACATCCCAGCTGGAGATTAATTTTGGTAACCTCCCTCGTCCTGGGCGTGGAGCCAGAGGAGGCAGCCGAGGAGGCCGGGGAAGGATCAGGAGGGCGGAGAACTATGAACCCAGAGCAGAAGTGGTGGTAGGTATCTGTATGATCAGTCCTCAGGTGGTTTGCTGAAGGAAGTAAATAAGGACAGTGCCGCGGGCCCAGGGTGGTCTGACTGCAGACGGTCATCAGTTTCTGCACTTGCTTCTTCCTGTAGCTAGTGTGGGACTGATGTTGGGGCATTTGGATGGTGTTGGAGCACCATGGACATCCGCTGGACAGAGACCATTCTGGAGCCCTGGCTTCCGGGGTCTGCCGTGAAGGCAGTCTCAAGACTGGAGAAAACTCACTCTCGTCTGTGTTAGACGAGGTCCCCAGCTTGGGATTGAACTGGAGCACCTGACATCTAGCTTCCTGTGGCCTGATTGTATGTCCTGGGCTTAGTTGATGCTGTCAGAGTGGACAAAGTCCTTACTAAGACCTCAAACCGTTTGCGAGGGGACCTCCCTCCGCCCGGCTCACCTGCCTGGCACTGCTCAGCCACGGCCACCTGCTTCTAGCTCTCAACATGGCATGCTCCTGACCCCTGGCCTCTGCCTGCTGGCCTAAGTTCATTCTTCCAACCTCACTTCCTCACAGGTTTCTTTGATCACATCTCCTAGACCGGTCAAGGTCTCTGAGCAAAGGAGTTTCTTTTCATTGAAGCCTGATCTCTGTGTGCCACTGGATTCCCACTGGTGTGGTTCTTAGGGGCTGCTTTTGCTCACGATTGGTTTACACAGTGCTACGCCATGCCTAGCATGTAGTAGGCGCTTTCTAATGTGGTATGGACACCTGTTCATTGGAAGTCAGTGCTGAGGCCCTGTGGCCAGCATGGGCCACCGTGTGGTCCTCATGATGATGGAGCAGACACAAACCCCGTCTCTTTGGCTAGTCTGGGCATTGCTTCGCTTACTACCTGGTTCCTTCGCTCTAGGGAGCAGCCCCTGGAAGCAGTATCTGTGGTTTGTTTTTGCTTAAGCAAGAGCAAAACCAGTTTTTGGGGGAGGGGGTGTATTTGGGGCCAGGTTGGAAATAGGGTCTATTCTGAGAATAGGAAACACACCCCGACTCCTTTCCTGTAGTGGAGCTCTGGCCCCTGCAGCACTCCAGGTGGGGTGTGTTGGGAAACCACTCTGGGAATCCAGCACCACCCACCTCCACACCTTCCCCACCCCCACAACCTGTGCAGCTTCAGCTCAGAACTGCCCTAGGGCCTGCCCCCGCCCCCATCAGGTCACATTGTTTCCCAAACCAGGTCCCTGGGCCCTTTGCTCATCCTCATTTGTTGAGGTTCATCTCAGGGAGAATTTTCTCTTTCACAAAAGCTTGCCTGACCCTGATGTCTACTTTGCCACCCAATGACACTGGACGGCCCTCCTGTGGCCCCTCCTTCCCAGGACTTGTTAGTGAAGCTCCTGACTCGATGGTCAGTTTCTCTGGTGCCATGAGCTCCCGAGGATAGGTACATCTGTGCATCTCCTCCTCCCTCCAGTGCCTGACACGCAGTAACCATTCTGTTTACTTGATGAAGGATGTGCCCCATGCAGAGCCCCCCAATAAGAGTTTGCAGGACATAGGAAGGGAGGCAGCCCCTTTTGTGATGGGGCCGGAGGCCTGTGTGGGAGGGGAGCTGTACTTTGCTGGGTTTGCAGTGACCTGTGATTCTCCCCTTCCCACTGTGGATCCTGCCTCTAACGCAGGCCCCTTGGCATTGGTGCCAGGCCCTTGTTATCCCATTGGGATATTAGGAATGGGTGAAGGGGCAGTGGATTTAAAAGTATTTCTTTTCTTCTTTAGATGCAAGATGTTGCCCCCAATCCAGATGACCCCGAAGACTTCCCCGCACTGTCTTGAAAGAGCGCTACATCCCAGCACTGAGGAGCTGCACTGCACACCCATGGAGAGACTTCCGGCTGTGGGAAGACATTCAGACTCTAGGAACAATACATGTTGCTTTTCCCATATCGTGTGAATTCGCTGCACTTTTGCAGGCTGCGCTGTTAGACAGAGGGGCTTCAGAGGCTCGAGAGCAGGCCCTTTCTGTTAGGGTTAGCCTGGCCCTTTCCCAAGAAGGCGAAGAATGGCGATTGTGTTTTTATTGAAGGAATTTGAAATGACGTTCAGGAATAATGTTTAAAATGTGTACATGGAGATTGTATGGAATTTCCTCCACAGAAGCTTGGAGGGAAAGGGGGTTGTAAAATAGACTCCACTGAGGCTCGTAGGAAGCTGTAGATTCCCGGAGGCTGTGCCTTTAGCATTAGAGGAAACGCATAGAACTTGAACTGTTTCTGTAAAGCAGTCACAGCTTAGTTTTCAGAGACCAAGAAATTAAAATGCAGTTGTACTTACTGTTTACTTGTAAATGTTATCTACTCTCCTGGAATATTTTGAGTTCTGGTTTTCACTTAACCAATCATTTAAAATTGCTATTGTGTAGCCACTGGTTACCACTCTGTGACACAGAATCAGAGAAAGTGTTGATATTTAATGGTGATTTAAACTACCTCGTGGTTTCTGTGTGTGCACACACACATATCTAGTGTTTGGATGGTTTTTAGGAAGAAAATATTAAGTATATGACTTTAAAAATCATGTTATTTAACCTGCCAATCAAATGGAAAGGGATCATGGCAAAAGCAAATACCCCATCCGTTCTTCTGCAGAACTAGCGTCAGAGTTCGGCAGCTGTGTACAAAGGCCTCTGCTTCAGCCTGGGCAAGAGTTGTACATAACTAGTATTTATTAAGCACTTAAAAGCAGTTTTTCTCACTTATTCCTGGCCCCAGTTCTAGAGTTCCTCTTTATTGCTTTTGGTGAAAGTTTGGGGTTGGGGTATACCTCAGAGGTTCAGTAACTCACCTGGAGTCCCGCCTTGAACAGAGCTGGACCCAGAGCCACACACGCCCACCCCCAGAGCCCACTCTGTGCTGCAGAGGAAGTGGGCCTAGGAGCGCCTGCGGTCCAGGGCTGTAGAGCTGCTGGAAGCGGGGGTCCCCTCCCTGCTTTCCCGCCGATACCACAGGTGTTGTCTCCCTGTAGTCACACAGTTCATATGCTCGCCTGTGATGGAGTCTGAACCTCGGCCCCGGATCTGTGCTTCCTTCCACTTTGCCACACTGTCTAAGGTGGCTTTGAACTGGAACCCAGGTGCAAATAGAGGTTGGTGTTCGCCCCTGACTTGGTGAAGAGAAAACAGTCCTTCCAGCACTCCCAGGCCATAGCAGTTGATGATGATTTTGTTGAATAATCACAGCTGAATCCGTACACATTCGGGTCAGTTAAGAATGTTTGCTTTGGGGGACAGCCTATTTTTGGTCTCTTATTAAATTACTATCTGAGCACTAAGGTTTATCAGCTGAGTGTTTTATTCCCTTTCCTGGAAAAGGCAATGGATGCAAGTGCCCTGATTTCAGAAATCTTCACCTAGCTGCTACAACATAAGGGCTGTGTCATGACTCAGTGGGTTTGAAGCTGTCATACTGTCATTTTGCCTAACCGTGGCTTTGAAGATAAGCCAGAGATTCCTTTTAAAGAACTTTCCTGTGGTGTTGCGAACAATACTTGAAAAGCCCATAGCACTTGGTTTACTGTTACAGTTGCAAAACAGTGACAGTTCCTATCCCATAGAGCTGTTGAGTCCTGTGATTGAACACAGTTTTGGGGGACCCGGTGCACGTTCTGAACCTGGAATGGGCTGTATTTGCTCTCACTGACTTGGTCATGCGCCTGGATGTAGGGGTTTTGTTTGTGCCTTTTCTGGATTGTGCCAAGGTGTGTGTAGCCCCGAGTGCCCCAGAGAAGCCAGGGAGGACAGAAGCAAAGGGCGGGGGGGCGTCACCAGCACACCGCAGGGACACCAGATGTGGAGGCAGCAAGACCTTTCGGACCACAGTGCCCTTGTGGTGTGGGTGTGGGGAAGTCCTGGGGCGGTGCACCCTGGGGGCCACGTTTCTGGCTGGCGACTTAGACGCAACCAGATTAACCCCATGAAAGACACCCACGAGGGTCTGTTGTCCCCAAGCCTCCTAAAAAGTGGAGGTCAAGCAAGTTTGAGTTGGTTAGCCATGCCCAGGCTGGACTGGATCATTTCCGAAGCAGGAGTTGACTGCTGGGCCTCGGGTGTCTGAGTTGTGCCTCCAGAAGACCCAGCTCCGGGTGAGGTCCTGGGGCGGCTGCACACAGCCTGGCACCAGGCGGGGGAAGCCACCCTGCAGGAACTGGGCTGGGGGGCCTGATCCTCTAGAGATGGGGGTGTTTGTTTGGCTGGGCGCGGTGGCTAACACCTGTAATCCCAACACTTTGGGAGGCCAAGGCAGGCAGATCACCTGAGGTGAGGAGTTCAAGACCAGCCTGCCAACATGGTGAAATGCCGTCTCTACTAAAAATACAAAAATTAGCTGGGCGTGGTGGCGGGCACCTGTAATCCCAGCTACCCGGGAGACTGAGGCAGGAGAATCACCTGAACCTGGGAGGTGGAGGTTGCAGTGAGCCGAGATCATGCCACTGCACTCCAGCCTGGGCCACAGAGCGAGACTCCGTCTCAGTAGAAAAAAAGGGAGATGCTGCCCGAGAGCGAGGGGCCGGGGCCTCACTTGGGATGAATGCCTAAGTGGCCTGTCAGACAAGTCTGCTGTTGACTGGGAATGCCCCCGAAGTCTGAGGCGGATGCTTTGAACACGACCCCTCTAACCTAATGTTGCTCAGGAGCCTTTGGTGTTTTCATTCCACACAAGGTGAGCCCCTCTGAGCCAGCTACCCTCCTTCCCTGCGTTGGTCAGACCTCAGACCGTTTCCTTCTGTTGGTCAGCAAGTCCGTGCCATTCCAGTGCACGGGAGCCTCACTGGAAGGACGTCGCTGTCCTCAGACCGTACTGTTGGTGCTGGCAGGTGCTCCGGAGCAGCTGGGCCGGGGTCTCCGGAGCTGGGGAAGGCAGAACCGCGCGACTGGCGCCTGCCTTGTTCTCAGCAGCAGTGTGCCCGCCGCCCTCCACACACAGCCTCCGCTGTAGGCACAGAAAAAAGACGTGCCCGTTTTCTTTCGCTGCTGCTGTCTCCCGAGCCTTCTGCAAGGCCCCTGGCTCATGTAAGCAGCCTTCCCTGATCCCCTGCTTCAGACAGCCTGGGGTGGGCTGTGGGCATGTGAGGCCTTGGGCTGTTCTGCCCCACAGGGGCCCATGTTGTGGAGGACAGGAGGTGTGGAAAAGGGAATGAGGAAGGAAAAACGCAGGAGTATTTTAAAACCTTTTTAATTATCCAGTAGGATACAGATAAAAGTGCAAACCTAGACTGGGCATGGGGGCTCACACCTGTAATACGTTGGGAGGCTGAGGTATGAGGATTGCCTGGGCCAGGAGTTCAAGACCAGCCTGGGCAACACAGTAAGAATGTGTCTCTACAAAAAATTTTAAAATTAGGTGGGTGGCACACCCCTGTGGTCACAGCTACTCGGGAGGCTGTGGCAGGAGGATGGCTTGAGCCGAAGACTTCGAGGTTACGGTGAGCTGTGATCGCGCCGCTGCACGCCAGCCTGGGTGGTGAGCAAAACCTCATCTCTTAAAAACTAAAAAGTACAGAACTCCCTTGTAACCATGTTTCCCTCCAAAGCGTGGCCCCAAGGACCACGCTGACCACAGCCTCATGCCCGCCCACAGGTGCTACCCACACACCTGTGCTGCCTTTTCTTTGGACTGCTTTGAAGTCTGCAGGATGCCCCTCCACCCGCCCGCTTTGTTTCTGCACCTGCGGCAGGGCTTGGTCACTGAAGGAGCACAGCGTTTGCTCGAGGACCTGGGAGTCCTGCTTTGTCGTGCCTCGTCATTTTACAGTCAGGCAAGGACGCCGTTTTCCTTGCTCCCTGGCTACTATTAGGGCAGGTAGAAGCTGAAAGCAGATTCAGTCCCTGAGCCCCATGTTTTGTCTACACACTCCTGAAATTTCCAGTGAAAGGATTAGTCCCTTGGGCAAAGCTGTTAGGAGAAGGGACAGGAAAAGGGACGCCTGTCCCTCAGCAGGTGATGCGCCATGGAGTGTGTCCCATGCGCCTCTGTGCTCAGCCACTCCGAGCCCCGTGGAGATGGCCCTGGCCCTGGCAGGGTACTGCACATGGCGGTGGTGCAGTTGTCACACCCTCGGGTCTTCTCCATGCGATCGGGATGGGACTAAAACTTGGCTCCTCGGGCCTAAGGGCCTAGCGGCTGCCTGCCCAGCCCAGCCCAGCCTTTCTGCACATCTCCTGTTGCTCCTGGAAAGCCTCTGCCTGAGCCACAGTCTCCTCGGACTCCAGATGACGGGAATTTCCCCAACCCGATACCAAAGTCACCCCTTATAGCTACGCCTTGGGCCAATCAGGCCTCTGTAGGGAGAAGCAGAGAACCAACACACGCCATCTCTGAGCACTGTTTCTTTGCAAAATGGTGCCTACTCCCAGAGGGCTGAATTAATTATGTCACTTGGGGAGTGCAAAGCCATCTGTAAGGTAGGCAGTGCCTGTCATGTGGCATCAACTTGTAGGTAAACCCTACAGGGGGCTTCTGAGAGTGTCAGATGTTCTCAGACCCCGAGGCAGGGTAAGACATTTGTCCTCAAGAACCACCACCCTGCAAAGGCACCGGGAGCGCCTCCAGGAGGGCTGCCCTTTCTGGGCACCCGTTTTGTGCGCTGCACCCCCCCCCCCCCCCGCCCCGCTCACATCGACCTCAGTGTGCCTGGTGCTCCCCAGAGTCGTGCGATGAACAACTCGCACAACTGTCCTGGCGGCCCACATGGATACCGGCCACTGGTCTTGCGTCAGAGCAACAGTGAGAAAAGCATTTCAAGTATCCGAGGCAAGTTCTAAGCGAACTGACCCCAACTCGCATGTTTTGCTGGTGAGGGGAGGGAGGTGGAGTCAGCGGCGATGCCGGGGAAGTTTCCATGAAGAGGGGAGGAGATAGGAAGCAGGAGCAGTGGGAGCGCCAGGTGCTCTGTGAGGGGCGGGCTGGGAGCGGGTGCCCGGGCATTTTTACTGAGGCTCCCCGGCAGGCCCTGGGCAGTTGCTGGTTGGGGAAGAGGCCCTGCCTTGACTGCACGCCTCCGGGGCGCCCTCCACCGGCATCTGCGGAACAGCACCCCGGGGTGTGTGGTGGCAGCCAGCGAGCCTGTGAGCGAACCTGCCGAAGCAGCCTTCAAAAAGCCACGTGCACTTTTCTGGGAAGACGGAGGGGCCTTGGCTTCCATCTGATCACCTCACAGGGGCCCCTGGCCGGAGAATGCGCAAGCAGCACTGCCCTGCTGCGCGGGGACGGGCGTGTTCCCACCGCGGGTGTCCGCGCGGCCCTTCCAACCCAGTCACCCCGGGCACGGTGCTGCCTCAACACCCAGGGGAAGCACGACGCAGAAACACCTGTGAGAGGCTTCCATTGCACTGGAGAGGACGTGCGGCGGGCAGCAGGTGTCGGGGAGCCCTTCCCCGCAGGCCTAGTCCCTGTGGATCCCGAGCCAGATCAGAAGCCGGTCTAGGAAGGTGGCAACCCAGGACAGCCAACCATCGCTGGAAAAGGGAGGAGACGGACAGGGCTGCACTCACCACCCCACAGGCCTGTCTCCGGCGTGGCTGTGTGTGGACGGCGAGGACTGGTTTCCTGGGCCGCTAAGCTCTCAACCCAAGGCAAACTTAGGTTGGGGATCAGGAGGGCCATCAGCTGTCCCCCGCCAGCGTGGCCAGTGAGTGCTGAGTAGACCCTCCGCGGCCACCTGAGGACAGGCCAACCGTGCGCCTGCCAGGGTGCTCCTTGTGCCTCCCTCCAGCTGGGTCCCGGCTGAACCCGCACTCGAGGCGCAGGCAGAGGGGACCCCGCTGGTTCTGCCGCCCGGGCCACCCGGAAGTCCCCGCAGGAGGAGGCGAGCGGAGCGGCTCCCGGGGGCCCATCCCGCGCCGTCCCTCCGGGCAGCGCCTTCCTCTGCCCGCCGGCCCGAGAGCACCGTGGCGGCTTCTGCGTCCCGCGCACACTGGAAGCAGGTGAGCCGTTCCCAGCTCGGGCAGCACCGGCCCGGGGCAGGAAACGCGTGGGGGCCCGGACTGTCCGCTGGCGCCGAGCAGACGGGCGCGGGCCGCCAGACGCGCTGCACTCCCCGGAGTCCCACGCCAGGGAGAAAGGCCCCGCCGGGAAAGGCATCTTGTTTAACACAGAAACACACCTAGGGCCAGGAGAAACCAGTGAACTCCCGAGTCCCACAACGCACAAGGGACACGGCCGCCCTCCCATGCGGGGTCCCTCCCCCTTTAGAAACATACTTGGCCCCGCGGAGCGTCCGCGGCAGGGCCGGGGCCTCCTTACCTGGGAATTTCGGTGTGGACCGAGGACGCGTTGTCCAGAAGCGCTTCAAAGCTACGCAGACTTGCTGCCAAAGAGACGGGCAGGGTGAGAGGCGGGGAGGCGGAGGCGGAAGCGCCCCCACTCCCACAGGGGCCGGGCCCCCCGCGAGGCGCTGCGTAGGAACCTGTAAGGCTTTGCTCAGGGGGGTCCATTTTTCCCCCAGTAAACGGAGAGACGCGGTGAGGCGAGGACTTAAGGGCAGGCTGTGCCAACCGCTTGGAAGACAAAATGCCCAAAATCAATGAGGAAAAGCTAAGGCTAGGACGACAAACAGCTGGGCAGCGAGCGTGACCCACGACCCACGGCGCTGGGGCCACTGTCCTGCCATTAACTGAGCAGCTCGCCAGCGTCACAACAGCTGCTAACTGGGTACAGGCGGGCAGCGGGGACTGTGCGTCGTCAAAGTCCTCCTGGACAGCATTCATTTTATTTCTTTTATTAGGCACAATACACTTGGCTCTTGGCGTGTGCCAGACACTTGTTCTCAATGATGAACAAATATTAACTCATTTCATCCTCACACAACCCTGTAAGATGCATGCTACCATCCCCATTTCAGAGAAGGAACGGGTTCAGGGAGCCTAAGTCACGCAGCCCAAATCTAAGCTACAGCAGGCTTAGGTTTGCATTCAAACAGCCTGGGCCCAGAATGCATGCTCTCAACAATTCTACCAAGCGGGCTTTTTCCCGCAGCAAAAGCTTTAAAATCTTTCACGTTTTTGACCCAGAAATCCCTTTTGCAGGAATTTATCCTAAGGAAATAGCACCGCCCAGGAAGAATTTCTGCAGAACACTGATGCGGTGCTGTGACAGAAGACCTCAGAAGCCACCTCTGCGGCCGACGATAGGAAGAGTGTGACCTCTAGTCAGGGCACTACAGAGCAGCTAAAGGTCGTGTTCTTGGAGAATTCCCTGCTAGATCCTCCTTTCCAGCGCACCCACAGCTGCATTTAGAGACACAGGGGACGGAAAGACAGCAGAGTGGATGTCACACTCCCCCAGCTAAGGCTCAGCCATGTACTTCTAAACAGAAGTACAATGTTAACTGGAATCCAAACAGCTAGTCCAATTTCACCACTGAGCAAAGCGAGGCTTGGCTGGCAGATGAAGGGTCCCCGCAGCCACAGAAGTGGCGGAGCTTGGGCAGGGTGCACCCACCAGGACTTGCTCTTTCACAGCAACTTGCGTCTCAGTCCACTGAGGGCCACGGGAAGGGGCCCTTGCAACTCCTCTCCCACGGCCCAGCCTTGCCTCTGAACAACCTCTACAGACTTACCTTCAGCATGTGGGTCCCCACTTCAAGGCAAAATAGTTTATGTGACCTCTTTTTAAATGTTTACACCATTACCTGTCCATAAAATTATGCTGCAGGTCCCAAAAATTTCAGAAACTGAGGGACCATAATCTGCTATCAGTCATTAGTTTCCTAATTATCTAGAAAAAATGACCTAAAATACGACAAAATAGTGAATTAAAAAACATATCCCTGATACTGTTTTAATGTGCTATTTTAACTCTCAAACTAATTGCTAAGGTAGGAATTCTTTTCAATGTCACTTAATGGAAGCAGAGGGGATCAGCAAATCCTGCACATGGTGGTTGGGCCGTGGGCAGAGTGGCTCCAGATTACAAGGAGACAAGTCTCTATGGGCCAGGGTGTCCACAGCCTGCTGTGTCCCCTACGCAGGCTTGGAACACATGGGCCCCCAGGTGGAACAGACGTGCTGCGTGGTTTCATCTGAAGCACTGCCTCCAAGCCGGCCGGCCCCTTCACAGCACTCAGGGACTTCAGGGAGCTGCGTGGCGGGGCCAGCTGCCTGAGCGCTAGTGCGTCAGGGGAGCACCTTACCAGGCACTGGCCTGAAGCCACAGCTCCCACAGAGCCAGGGTCTGCAAATGCACACTCGGGGGTGGGGGCGGGGGGTCACATGTGGTGGGAGTCAGGAGAGGGGTGAGAAGGCAGGTCTCTGGCTTTTACTTTGGACACCTGTAGCCCAGTGCGAATCGAAGCACAGCTCCTTGAGGAAGTGGATAGAGCTCAACAGAACACAGGGTGCTGAGTCTCCGCAGCAAGCTGCGTGTGGGGTGTGGACACTGGGCTCTTGGATTCCTGCCTAGCACCAGAGGCCATCAGAGGCAGGGCAGGTCAAGAACACAAGGCCCGTGGCCGGGGTGGGACCACAAGCTGCAGAGGGCGCTGTGGCCAGCGCTGCCACACCCTGGCTGGCAAAATGCCCTGGGACCCCAAGGGCCTGAGTGTTCTCCTTAGAAGTCTCCAGAAAATCAAACCTTTGTGTCCTGTGAGCCGGTGCTGGGGTGTGAGGAATGGCCCCCTCTCGCTCTCCACCTTACCCTACAGAAGGGGGCTGGACTGACTTCCAGATTCCAACACTCAAGCCCTAACCCCAGCCCCTTGAGATGTGGCTCTCTGTGGACACGGGGCCTTTAACGAGGTGGTGAAGGTAAAATGAGGCCACTGGGGTGGGCCCCAATCCAATCTGAGTAGTGTCCTTACAAGAGAGGAGTAGATGGGAAAGGCACCAGGGCCGCGCAGGCCCCGAGAGGCCCCGCGGGAAGGCAGAGCCTGCAGCCGAGGAGAGAGGCCTTGGGAGAAACCAAGGCAGCCACGCCTCAGTCGTGCACTTCCAGCCTCCAGAACTGTGAGGAAATGAGCTTCAGTGTCAGCCACCCAGTCTGGAGGATTCCATTATGGCCATCCTAGCAGACCAGTACAGATTCCGGGTTACCTCTGCTTTACTCACTGCCTACCAGAATTCAAAATGCTTGGTAAGGAACACAATAAATTAAAAGACTGTTTGGTTAATACTTTTAATTACATGATTATAATTATACAATTTCCATTATTTGATATTTTGTATAAAACCAGTTACAACTCACAAGATTTTCAAATGTGACAGTATGTATCAAAGTACATATATATGCAAAGTTTACAGGCCATTAGGAAGCTTTATCTTAAAAATACCTTCAGGAAAATAAACATTCATTCAATCAGCTCTCTTGGCTTTAAAAAATATGATTAGAAATATACACTGTAAAAAAAAAATCAAGACAATGATTGATCAATACTGATCAGTTACATTTTAAAACTTTTAATAATCTGTACATGAGTGCAGGTTAGATAAAAGTCTGCAAATTATTAATAGAAAACTGCAATACTATCATTGGATGAATATGTCTGCTAACAATTCTACCAGGTAATTAAGGAGGTAATTTCCTACACAGTATAGGTGAATTGTCCAGTCTTTAAACACGTCTGGAGTCATCTCCACTCAGTGATGTGGAGAATACCCTGATGTGGAGAATGGAAGAGCAGCAGCTAGCCTCCCCAGGGCAGTTTCAGTGGGAGATAACTATTAATGGAACGATAACATTGGTTTTAAAAGTTGCTTTTGATGAGCACTGCTTTCTAAAATGATTTTTAAAAATGTAGACAGAGAAGCAGTTGAGCTATGTTAAGAACAGACATCCAATGAGTGCACTGCTCCTGTGGCTCCGAAGGTGACTGGGAAGGGGGAAGGCCCCAGGAGAGCCCTCGGGACACGCATAAGCCCAGGCCATCTGCACACTGGCCTCGTGACAGAGCTTGGGAACTCCTCTAAAATTTGCTCGGCCCAAGAAAGGAGAGAGGTAGCAATCACCCTTGTGAGAGGGCTGGGGGGAGGGGAGGCAGTGGGTGAGGGACGGGCAAGGGCATCAAGCTCAGAACGGGGGAATTCTGGAGGCTGGCAGAGCCTCGTGCTGCCAGGAAGCACTGGCCACGTCAGGCCACCTGCTCTCACAAGGCGCTGCTCCCCACCAAGTTCTACAAAAAGCGACGTCCATCCGTACTTCTAGGAACCCAGTTTTGCAGACGCTCTTCCTGCGGACTGTGCCTGACTCTTGAAAATTTTGAGTTCCCAGAAAGCTTCAAGGGCACTTAAAAATATTCACTTCTAATTATAATTCCATTTGCAAACTGTCCTGGTGTACTTTCAGGGCTATTTAAGGCTCCTAAAGGAATCTCTCCATCTGACACATACAGTTTCATATTCCACAGCAACAACATCTTCTATAACAAAGACTCGAATAAGCCAGAATCCCAAAAGACTGGCTGTTTGTGGTTCCAGTTGAGGGTAAGGGGAAGAGTCCATTCTTATTCATAGCAGGAAGAACCTTCCATCCCTCAAACCCAGAGACTTCCTGGATTCCAGAGATGTGGTCCCCGTAAGTATAACACTGTTGCTATGCAAACCATCCCAAGTCATTTGGCTATTACGAGGAATGCTTCCTCACCAAAACACAAGTTTCCTATGACTAATTTCAGTGAGCCAGTTAAACAGAAGGATTTTTACAAAGAGCCACAGTGATAGCAATTGTAGCTGGAAACTTGAGCAGGCGACATGAAGAGGCAGTTTATAAAATGAAAAAGGATTGCGGTTCCGCCGACGCCCTTCCTTTTCTTGGATGAAAACACCAGGAGACTTGTTCACCGGGAGGAAGACAGTACTCACAAGAGCCGTGGCGGCTGCATGTTTCCTTGTTCTGACGGGATGAAAAGCCACACTAAGAAGGGTTCAGAAAGAAGCGCAATTTTCACAACTACCTGGATTATTATTTATGGAGGGGATGGCCTTAAAAAGGGTAAGGGGAAGAAGAGGTGCCCTGAGAATTCAATGCTTTGTGCATGGCACGGTTTGAATATTTATATTGTCTCAGCTCCAAACAGTAAAAGGAATGTTCCTCCTCCCACCGAAATCTTATTGAAGAGTGGTCTTCCCACAGGCAACTGGGTCTTTGTGCCTATTCATTTCCAGGGACAGAACACCACTGTTTTTCTGTGATCCAGTCCCCAGTGTTTAAAGGCTGGACTGACCCCACCCTGTAGTGCCTGGTGGGGCAAGAGTCGCCTGTTTGGCTGAGACAACGGCATCTTCCATCTCCCCTGACGCCAGTCAATTTCATACTTTCTTCCTGACAAAGTACGCCAGAAGAGAGGCACTGCCTTTCAATTACTTTTTGCATTAAAGACTTTAACCTGTTTATTCCAACTGCTTTTATTCCTTGCAGTTTTGTCAGAAAGTCAGCTTCTTAAAATGGAATTGCGTACTGATCTGGCACACTTAGGAGGGCATTTGGTTTCCACTGCCTGTCAACCTCTTGGCCCTCCATGCTCCCAGCACAGGCAAAAATGGGTTGACAACCATTAAACCACCCACTTCTTATGGAAGGAACCGAGGTGGGTACTATTCTTTTAATTGGGGCCCCATTTTTTTTTAAAGCAGCAAATCAATTCTGTTTCTGTAATTGCTTCATGGCACAGACTCTGTGTGTTTCAGTACGGCTGCGGGAGAAGGCACTCTGCAGAGTTACTAGTTGTGTTCCCTAACCAAAGGCAACAGTGAGGTCCAGAAGCACATCGTTGTCACTGAGATCGCAGGCCACATCAACGGCCTGCGGCTGATCTCAGGAGGAAAAAAAATCCAATGTTACAGAGAAGGACTCTAAAAAAGCAGTAACTTTTCTTGTAAGCCAACATTATTTGGAATTGCGGTTTCCAAGGGGAAAAACCAACAGTGTGTTTTTTCCATGCATGGAAGGAAATATGATTTTAATTTGTATGACTGGCAACCAAACAATGGGCAACCTCGCAGTTCTTCAGTCCCTAAAGGACAGAGAGAGGAATGACTGGAACATCTTCCAACTCTGAAGTCAGCTTCTCCTCCTGAGTCTTCTTTTACCATTAACATTCTCTTGCAAGTTTTAGGTTACCAAGGTACCACCTGGTATTACAACATGCAACAGTGTTTAAATGTGGTTTTCACAGATTCTTGTTAATAAAGCACTCTTTGGTGGAAGACAAGCAGCTTGGGTACTTAACAGAGTTAACATTACAACAGTATTACAAATAGTCAAGTGAAGACGATTAAGCCAGATAGTATCAAATTACAGAAAGTACCATTTCAGTAATGCCTTTTGTACTTTACAAATTTTGACACAGGGTCACAAGGTGAACAGAAAATAAATACATAAAAAAACCTCCATCAGATCCTCAGTTCTTCTGAAGGCCAGCGACTACAATGATTGCCGTCACAGGGACACACATGCACCACAGACCAGCCAGCTCGCTGGGTACCAGAGGGCTTGGGTATTTACACCTGAGACTAAATTTACAACAGCATTTTTGTCATTAAGCTTGAGAGCTGGGCCCTTCTTTGAGTCATTCGCTTGCACCCAAACTCAGAATGCATTACTGAAACTCCAGTGGACATTTTTTCCATTGAATCAACTTCTTAGGTGGAAAGCAACTAAGGCTTTTGCAATTTTGTTTTGTTTTCAAATTGTGCTAATTTCTGTCGCAGTTTTCAGTTCCTAGAGTCTTCCTTCACGTCTGGTCACAGGTTTTTACTTAACGCAAGACTGTTTTAGTCCTTGAAATGGAGAGACTACAGGGGGAAAAAAAGTATTTTTACAATAAAGTTTCGCACCGTTCACAGGGAGTTTTCAAAGACAAGGAGGACAACATAATAAAAAATACTGACATGCTAGAAAATATACACTTGCTGTAAGTTTCTAATGACAAATACTCTGGAGAAGACAACACACTATCAACCACAAAGAAAAGACACACAGGAGAAAGGCAGAGCAGAAAAAGGTTCAGTTCTGCAAAAAATAGAAATTTTTAAAAGTAAATAAAAATAATAAAAGACGGACGGGCAGAGGCAGCAGAGGTAGGAAAGTGCCATCATGCTGCCAGGGGCACGTGCTGCAAAGCACTCCTCCTTCCTTCCCTCTGGGGAACCAGGCTGTGGGAGGAGCGGGCAGAATGAAAACACAGAGAACTGTTACTGGGTTATTTCAAAAGCCAGAATTTGGTCACAGAAAAAGCTCTGGCACCTAAGCAGTTTCCAGCTCCGCTGGACACAGGAGGCACCCACGGGCTACCTGCCTCTGCACTCCACGATTCTCACCCTGCCTCCCTCCTCTCCCTCCCCAGTTTGTGACGCTACACTTTCAGCTCAATAACAACTTCCAGAAGACAGACAAAACCAAAAGAAGAGTCAGGAAAACCACTTCCAATCTGGAGGGGCCCCTCTCCCGATGCTGCCCCTGCTCTCTTCAGGGAGGAGCATTCAAATTGATCATTTCACTTTCAGAGATCCCTGAGAGCACTTAGTCAAATGATCCGGGTCAGCCGGTGAGACAAGTGGGAAAATATCTGGAATTTCAAAGGATCATTAATATTTTAAAGACTGGAGAGAAACAGTATTTTACAAAGAAACATTTAGAGACAACCTTCTGGGACTCCTCTCCTGATGGACTTTTGGAGATAATGGCAGTAGCCAAAAATTTATGCCCAGAGGCAATGGCAGGTGTGACATGGGCAAAGCCGCAAGAGAACACTGAAGAAGTCAGAGGTCCCAGCTGCAGCTACTCTCAACTGAAGGGCTCCTGAAAGCACTCGTGGTTTTAGAGGCTAAGGAAAGAGGCCAGGTGCGGAGGATCATGCCTGTAATCCCAGGACTTTGAGGGGCTGAGGTGGGAAGATCACCTGAGGTCAGGAGTTCAAGACCAGCCTGGCCAACATGGTGAAACTCCACTCTACTAAGAATATAAATAAAACTTTAGACAGGTGGTGCACACCTATAATCCCAGCTACACAGGCGGCTGACGTAGGAGAATCGCTTGAACCTGGGAGGTGGAGGTTGTAGTGAGCCGAGATCGCACCACTGCACTCCAGCTTGGAAAACAGAAGGAGATGCGGTCTCATATTTTTAAAAAAAGGCTAAGGAAAGAACCTGAGCATTTCTCTCCCCATCCCCTGCAATATGAATTAGGTACAAAGCACCCCAAAGCCCCAGACCTTAGGTTTGGGTTGGCAGCTGCAGCAGAAAGTGATGGTTCCCAATGATACAACTCAGAATTAAAGTCACTTGTACATGACAGTTTCTTAGAAAATGAATGAAGTTATCATTTAAAAAAAAGAAAATCCTGCCCAAAAGAAACAGCATAAGCTAACACAAGCACCGGTGGAAGGGCTGCATGAAGACATGAAGTGAATGTGAACAAATGAGGCAGCTGCAGGCTCTCCATTCAGAGCACGATGAAATTTCGAAGACTGTTTTAAGAGAGCTCTTCAGAGAGGTTCTGTGAGAACACTGAAAACAGGTCAAGTCAACGGAGCCAATTATTCGCTGGATTTATTACTTCTTAAAAGAGAAAGGTTAGCATGGATTTACAGCTCTGACAGGAAGTGGGAGGTGGAGAAGCCCACTCATCTCCCTCTCCAGACTCGAGGAAGGGAATGAGAAGATGCCACACAGAGCACTGGCAGGGCTGAGGGCTACACACGCTGCCTGGCCGCTGTCCCAGACCAGTGGGCACATGAGATTTAGATGTCAATGTGGCACAGCTTCAAATGGATACAGGAGGGGATAGTCATCTGCTGTGAGAAACAGTGGCACTTTTTCCCAAAGACAAATAGTTTAAGACATCACTCCTATTTTTTTCATCACCCCCAAGTTATTGTTCTTTTGCCGTTTGTGAAAAAGTTCCCCAAAGCTGAAGTGCCTCTCAGTAAACCGGAAAATCAAAAGTGCGAATTAAGTGCAAAGTGAGTTTGGGTGGAGTCTTCATCCCGCACACAAAGGAACGCGAAAATGGAAGGTCAAGTTCCTATGCATCACCGAGGTGACAATGAACCAGTAAGAAATGGCAACACTGCTGCCTTGTAGGGAGGGACGAAAGGACCCCAAAGAGTGCTCTATTTTTTTTTTCTCCTGCAGTTTAAAGACTTCAACTCAATACTTTGAATTTACTCAACAATCTCAGCTCATGCTATTTTGCCCAAAATCAGACCATGCACCAATATACTAATTCCCTCATTACCCTGCAACCAGAAATGAACACTAGTCAGCAGGATATTATGAATAATATTCAGTAGGATAAAAGCTCCAGGCTACAGCTTGGCTGCCTCCAATTCTCAAAAACTATACATAATTTATTTACCTTTCTTTTGTAAGCTGAACAGGTAAGGTGATGTGAACACAGGCCAAAAGCCCCAAAAGAGGCACAAAATAAAGAACCCGCATAGAGGAAGGTGGTTAAATAAACTGTTAGCCCCAATTCATCCTCACTGCTCAACTCCTTCTGCTCTCCACATCATCTCTGAAAGTCCATGTTGGAATTTAAAGTAAGTCTTTTTGGTTTTCAACATTATCCAGAATGCCTGGAAACTGGCTTGGGCCATTTCAACATTCAGTCCACTGACAGTGCAATCTACCTTAAGAGCCTCAAAGCATCCTCACAGGGACCTCAGCCAGATGCTTGCTGCAGCCAGGAACCACTTCTCCAGAGAAGCAAGAGTTCAAGTTACCAGTGACGTGAAAAAGCAACAAGACCTAGATAGAAAAACGGAGGCAAGGCCAGCCCTTCCTTCCTCAGAGGAAGGTGGTGTGACTTAGCAAGCATCAGCCAGGCTTCTGGACTCTATTCCTCTGTAACCTAAAATGCATAATCTAAAAAAGCAAAAAGCAGAATTATATATGCAAGACACACTAGGCTGTAATAAAAGCCTGAGCAGCTGGGCCCAGTGGCTCACACCTGTAATCCCAGCACTTTGGGAAGCCAAAGAGGGTGCATCTCTTGAGGTCAGGAGTTCGAGATCAGCCTGGCCAACATGGCGAAACTCCATCTCTACTAAAAATACAAAAATTAGCCAGGTGTGGTAGCACACACCTGTAATCCCAGCTACTTGGGAGGCTGAGGCAGGAGAATGGTTTGAACCCAGGAGGCGAAGGTTGCAGTGAGCGATAGCACCACTGCACTCCAGCGTGGTCAACTCTTGCCTGGTTGACTCTGTCTCAAAGAAAAAAAAAAAGCCTGAGCACTCATACTTAAAAATAATATACCCCCTTCAAGACATGCCAAAATTAATTGTCATCAATGGTAGACTTTTTATTTAATTTTTTTTTTTTTTTAAGACAGAGTCTTGTTCTGTTGCTCAGGCTGGAGTACAGTGGCATGATCGTGGCTCAGTGCAACCTCCTGGGTTCAAGTGATTCTCCTGTCTTAGCCTCCTGAGCAGCTGAGATTACAGGCGCCTGCTACCACACCTGGCTTATTTTTGTATTTTTGGTAGAGATGGGGTTTCATCATCTTCGCCAGGCTGGTCCTGAACTCTTGACCTCATGATCCATTCGCCTCTGTCTCCCAAAGTGCTGGGATTATAGGCATGAGCCACCACGCCCAGCCCGAATTTTTAATAGTTTGGCTCACCTAAAAGTGTCAGTTAAAACACACCCATTTCTCTTCACTTATTGTAGAAAAATTGGAAGATGATAAAAAAGAAAAAAAAACCAACTGTCCCACCAACCAGAACTTTTATTAGTATCAGGGCATATTTTTCCTTTGTCTTATTTCTGTACATATATAGAAACTTATTCATCTATAAATATAGATGTATTGTAGGTATATATTTATACATCTCTATATTTCTATACATATATAGTATACTTACAAAATTAAGAGTCATACTTCAGAATGTTTCTTTTTTTTGAGATGGAGTCTTCCTCCATCTCCCAGGCTGGAGGGCAGTGGCGCAGTAATCTTGGCTCACTGCAACCTCCACCTCCCACATTCAAGTGATTCTCCCATCTCAGCCTCCCCAGTAGCTGGGACCACAAGTGTGCTCCATCACGCCCGGCTAAGTTCTGTATTTTTAGAAGACACTGGGTTTCACCACGTTGGTCAGGCTGGTCTCAAATTCCTGACCTCAAGTGATCTGCCTGTCTCAGCCTCCCAAAGTGCTGGGATTAGAGGCGCGAACCATACTTGAGAATTGTTATGCGTGGCTGTTTTCACTCATCGCTTCGTGAACTAAACTGTATGACTCCCTAAGTATCTGGCATAATGTAACAATGCTGAGCCCATTTCCTGTTTCTCACTGTTATAAATAACACTCTGCACTGTTCCAATGTACCTAAATCTTTGACCTTCTGTCAGTTTTTCTCCAATATTCTTCTCAAGTACAACTGAAGAGTAAAGAAATAGGAATATGTGATACATCTCTGATGAAAAATTCTAAATCCTGAAATCCTGAGTCAGTGCCTGACAGTCCTCAAACCCTCATGGGGCATTGCTGCATCCCCATGTGAGTGTAAGTGTGTGGTAAAGTTGTGCGAAACAAGCAGCAAAGAGGAAACACAACACAGCTGAAGAAGTCCTCTAAACGCAAACCGCACAGAACTCCCAGCTCTGCCAAGGT
Organism: Cheracebus regulus; assembly: GCA_963574635.1. NCBI lineage: Eukaryota > Metazoa > Chordata > Mammalia > Primates > Pitheciidae > Cheracebus > Cheracebus regulus. Next base: position 33,818 of record CAUYQU010039911.1, on the reverse strand, counting down.
CTCTCGGGAGACTGGCTGTTTTGCACTGGGGACTAATTTCACACTGATAAGGCCCCTAGGCCCCAAGCCTCACATATACAGGGCACGGAAGTTGAAAAGAAGCGAGGCACATGTGCAGGACATTTTAAAGTCTGGTTCTGATTATCTCCGGTCACTCATGTCTATTAGAAGAGACCATTTTTACCTGGAGGACAAAAACAGGGCTGCACGGGCTGCCAACACCAGGCAAAGATGAAAAGATGCCCCCTTTCCACTCCTGGGCCATCTATTCTCTCTTCAAATGGTATCTGTTTTCAGAATACTTAAAAAATGATGTGTCCACTTCATGAGAAATCTCCAAAGACAACAGAATCACCACCATGGTCACAGAACACACTGGCTTCCTTGTGAAATTCTGCCTACACTTACGAAGACAGCGATGACAGTGACAGCAGTAACTGAGCCTCAGGTGTGGGCTGTGGCCAAGACGACAAAGAGTCGCCTGGTAGAGAAGGATCCCCAAACTCTCTCGAGTTATCTCATTTCCACCATCACACTAATTTGCAGTTAACTGTCCAGCAATGACGCTGTATCTGACATACACCTAGGAAGACGTCCTCTAAGTCCTGACAGCCAGCTTTGGAAATTCTTAAAAACTTTCCCTTATCATGACCCAGAGACCATACTTGAAGTGTTGAGAATTACTTCTGAAAAACGAAACAAAACAAAAGCCTACATTAAAATAATCCAGATTTTCTTAGACAATGAACAAGTAATACACATTTGATTAATTTCCCATCACAGAACTACTTTCTCCTAATTTCACATCACTTTCCGGAGATAGGGTCCAAAGATTAAACTGGAAAACCAATGCTTGCAGAAGAGTAGGATTCTTTTTCTCACCTTTTAATACTGCTTTTCCTTGAAGCAGATCTGGTGGTTCTTTTAGTAATGCCTGCACTGCCAGAAATGTTAGGTTCAGATGTTTTACAGCTCTGAACACTGGATTGAAGAATTACTCTGAAAATAGTTGGAAAAAAATAAGATTATATTCACTGAAACCATTTGCAAATACTTGACAGAGGAAGGTATTTTTGCACTTTAGTGCAAATTATCTTATTGAGAATTTAAAGGATTTTCCATCAACACATTTGCCAAAAAAAAATCTGAAACACATTTTTACATCAAGGCCTTTAAAATGAAGCATCTCATTTCTCTTTGAAGGTTATACAAAGATAACCAGAGGGCTTTGCTTCTGGAAGATGAATGGCTTGGCATTTTAAGCAATTCCCACACCAAAGAAATCCACCAGCCAAACAGATCTTTGTGCCCAAAAGTAAAAGTAGCTTCTCAGATTTTTAGTCATGAAACAAGATACCATTAAGAAGCCCAATTCTAAAAAACAGGAACATAAATTTAAAAAGTAACTACACAATATTCACTCTTTAAAGCTGAAGTATGGGTGATAATCCACTAAATCAATATTAGTTTTATATAACATTTCAAAAATTTTCAAAGTGTTTAAGCAAAATATGAGTTTTGTCTGGATTACAACAACTTACTAAATCTCCGAATGCCACTAAAAAGAAAGTGAAAACACTTAAATTTTGTAAAGCTTGCCTTAATTAAACTCTAAAAATCTTGAGAAACTGGTGCCTATGAGAGCAGACCGCCCAGGAGAAAGTACAAAAGAGAGCATTCTGAGATAAAGGCCACATGGAATGTCCTTTTGGAGGCTGATGGTCCTTCGTTTTTTTTTTTTTTTTTTGTCTTTGTTCTTTAAATTGTGATAGGGAAAACAGCAGAATACATCAAAAGATTTTATATGCACTTCTTTTTTTTGTGGACACAGAATCTTGCTCTGCTGCCCGGGCTGGAGTGCAGTGGCGTGATCTCAGCTCACTGTAACCTCCTACTCCCAAGTTAAAGAGATTCTCCTGCCTCAGCCTCCTGGGTAGCTGGGACCACAGGTGCTCACCACCTCACCTGGCTAATTTTTGTATTTTTAGTAGAGATGGGGTTTTGCCATGTTGGCCAGGCTGGTCTTGAACTCCTGACCTCAGGTGATCTGCCCACCTTGGTCTCCCAAAGTGCTGGGATTATAGGCATGAGCCACCATGCCAGGCCTATATGCAATTCTTTTCGTCAAGAGATAATCACTGACAAACTAAACACATACACACATTTACAGATATCAACTTTTACTTTTCTGAAAGAGAAAATGCGGATTTAAAAAAACTTTCTTCTCTCCTACTCAAACATAAAGGTGAAAAAGCCAGTAACAACTTATGAGAACCCAGCTCAAAAGAGTAAGAAGGAACTATTACAATTAGTGAGCATCCCACCTCATGGGTCTGAGCTACCACCATGCTGGCTAATATAACAAAGAAAGGGCCTTAAAATATGCTAAGATTAACAAGTTGCTACAACCTTAGCATGATCCAAATGAAAGCATATCCAACATTTAGTAAAATGCTAAGGTCTCATCACTAAAAAGCAACCATAACATAACGTGGCTTGTCTGGGCCAGCAGTCCCAAGCCTTCTGGGGAGAAGGGAAAGGGCAGCTTTCCCTACTGTTTCACTTTATTCATGCAGGATTTTTGAAGGCCCCATGAAACTAGTTTTCAGGCTCACACAGGGACATGAACCCTGGATAAATCAGCCAATGTTTGGCTCAGAAATTCTCATAGAGTGTGATCATCTGAAATGTCGAATGTTCTAACAAAACAGAAAAAAGGGCTGGGTGCAGTGGCTTATGCCTGTAATTCCAGCACTTTGGGAGGCCCAGTCAGGAGGATCACTTGAGGCCAGGAGTTTGAGACCAGCCTGAGCAACACAGTGACACCTATGTCTACAAATAATAATAATAATAATAATTAGCTGGGTGTGGTGGTGCATGCCTGTGGTTCCAGCTACTCAGAAGGCTGCGGTAAGAGGATCACTTGAGCCTGGGAGGTCAAGACTGCAGTGAGCCATGTTTGTGTCACAGATCTCCAGTCTGGGTGATGGAGTAAGACTGTATTGAAAAAAAGAAAAGAAAAGAAAAAAAAAAGGAGAAAAGAAAAAGAAGAATATATGCAGACTTAATTGTAGGATTAATGGCAACTATTACCCTGGCTTGTGAATTCTACTTCTAAAAACAAAGAATTATTAAAAAAAAAAAAAAATTTTTTTTTTAAAGGCAGGGTCTCACTCTGTTGCCCAGGCTGAAGTGCAGTGGTGCAATCATAGCTCACTGCAGCCTCAAATCGTGGGCTCAACTGATCCTCCCACCTCAGCCTCCAGAGTAGGTGGGACTACAGATACATGCCACCAAACCCAGCTAATTTTTCATTTTGTAGAGAGGAGTCTTGCTATGTTGCCCAGGCTGGTCTCAAAATCCTGGCCACAAGTGATTCTCTTGCCTTGACCTTCCAAAGTGGTTGGATTAATAGGCACGATCCAGCCTGCCTACCCCTAAAAATTCTTTCTGTTTATATAAAGGGAAAATATTTATTCATCGCTGCTAAGGATTTGAATCTAGAATTTTGCATAAAGAATCCCAAAGCCAAACAATGTGCTGCTGCTTCACTGCTGCTTCTGAAGCCCAGGCCCGGTGCTGGTGCTGCGGCTGTTCTCATCCCTGCTCCTTGCCCACCCCCTTACGTGTGGAGAAAATGGCACTCCTGTTAGCTTTTTTTTTTTAAATACAACACATACGTCTCAAATAATTTGAGGCCACGGTTGGCCAAAAGTATAGACAACAATCACACTGCAATATTGTTAATCTGAGGAAGAAAGAACTGATACACTGCCTGCTTAGGAAATCTGAATCCTGATTTCTCAGATTAACTATGATGGAAGTGTTTAAATGCTACTCAAAACAAGAAACTACTGCTAAATCACATAGGCTGCTAGAAAACATCTTTGAAAAAGTATTTCCCTATAAAATTAATATAAATTAAGTGAACTGACATAATAATAATATTAAATAGCTAGTAATTTCTGTAGAACTTTAAAACCAAGAGAATGATAAAACTTGAGAGTGTATTAATCATACCAGGGAAAAGATTCCAGTTATTTGCACCAACGGCATGGTAGTCATCCTAACTGCAGGTTATGCATTAAGTTGGGGTGGGAGGAGAACTCCACTGAGCTATCGCCAGTGACAGCACACACCACCTGACAGGCATGAGAGGGTGACGCGTTGCCTCCGCCACGGGGAACCCAGGCACTTGCTGCCTTCTGCCTTCCAATCCAAACAAGGCCAAGCATGGCTTTGCAGAGCAGTGTGCAGCAGATAGATTTTCTTCCGTCCCAAACTCCCCTGACAAAATCCTCCATCCTGCCTACCTCTTGCCCATACTGCAGTTCACCTTCTTGTCTGCAGCATCCTTGGAGCCCTCTGTACTCTCAGATTTCAGATATTGTGAAATCTGCAACTCAAGGAACACAGCAAAGACAAAAACTAAAAAGCCAAATCTGGAACATAAATGCCCAATTCCAAGAAAAAAAATCCATCAGGGCAACTATGCACTATGAATACTGGCTGTCCACTCCGGACACTACAAGAGTGTCCACAAAAGTGACCCTGAGGCCCTGCAGCCTCCAGAGAAGCCTTTCCCACTATCTCTGAGTCCGACTCAGCAGCCTGAAGTGTTGTTACGGCCTAATTCTCCAGGCATGCCTCCTAACAGGAGCTTTCCACTGGAAACAATCCATCAGACAATGCCACGCCACCTGCGTCCACTGCCAGCAGGGGTGGGTGGTGATGACGATGGATGGTGGCACTCAGGAGTCACCTATCTTACAAATAAGGCCCTTTCGAAAGAAGTCATGGGGGTGCTACAAATATGACACTTATTCACACCACTGTAACTGTCGCAAGCTTTTTGCTTCTGAAAATTCCAAATAATTAGACAAGCTAAACTGAATACTCTACTTGGGTCTAGAATGAAACGGGCAAATGTCATTAACCACAACAACAAAAGTAGAGTTTACATGGAATACTGGAAACAAAAGAACCTAATAGAGACCATTTTGAAACTTACCCTGGGAATGATCATTCAACTGCAAAGTGCCTAAGTATTATTAGCAACTGCTCCACCCTTTCAGAACATTGTTGCCACTTGGAACAGTTTGAGAAGAATAAATCTATGTAGTGCCTGATGCTCTTGAGTCAGAATATGTGGCAATTGAAGTTTACTAAGAGGAGTAAAGGAGAAAACACCCAGAAGGTTAATCTATCTCAGAAATACAGCATGTCTGAATGCACAACAATAAGCTTGTATTTGTAAGATATTCAAGAAAATGCCATAAATAGGAGCATGTTAAGCAGGTTTTGCCTAATTCTGAAGAGTGAAATCAGCTTGATTTTTAAATCTTTCTCAGCTATGTGAAAATACTCAATGAAACCACAAAGTACCAGAGTTAGTTGCAATGGAATTTTTCTTTGGAAGAGATCTTGCAAGGGACTGTTGCATTCTTTCATAACTTCCAAGTCCAAGAGGAGACAAGAGAAGAAATTCTGAAAACATGAGTTAAGGAAAAAGCTTCAGAGAAGGAAGAATGCAGCTCAGACACAGGAGGGTGGCGGTGGAGCCCGTGACACAGGACACACCCACCCCCAGGGGTCTCCAGTGTGCTGTTCCACAAGTGGGCCTCCTCCACATTCTTCTGCAGAAATAAAGCCTCTTTGCTGTTAAGGTCTTCATTTCAAAGATGAAAAATCTCAAGAAAATACAAATATGTTGCTATTAGCCTCATAGAGGCATTGTGGCTGCGTCTCAGCAAGGAGAAAAGCAAAAGCAGTGACTGCCATATGGAAATGCACCAACCTAAAGAGGCGGGCTCAGCTCCGACCTCCTACTTACATTTAGCATCAAGTGCTACACACTGTGCTTAGCATTCCCTAAAGGGGAGGAGACAAAATGAGACAGAGCAGGAAATTCTGCACCCTAAAGAGAGAAGACTTATGAGAGAGCTGCTGTACCATGGTAGATTTAGAGGTTACAAAATCAAATTTTTAATGAAAGTAGGTCAGTGGGAAAATGCTTCTTTGCTAGATTGGGAAGGGTATACTCAAGATACAGAAAACTAGAGGGAAACTGCTGTATAGCCAACTGACGAAAAGAAAACCACCCCAACTATCCCAAGCTAACTAAATCCTTTTGATAGGGAAGAAAAACTGTTTTTGTACCTTTATTTATCAACTGCTATTTTGAAATATCTGTTAAGGATAAGCACAACTTTAAAACAAGGTATGTTATTTTTAATATCCTTTCTATGAGCAGAACAATGAAGCCCACCTTCCCTCCCCACCACCATCCCATTAATTGCAAAGATTCAGAAAAAGAACCTTTGAAAATAGGCAAGCCAACAAAGCTAGGCGCTGACAAGGAGAAAAACATGCACTGTGGGAGCACACTAGACACCAGAAGTAAGTGACGGCGGAGAAACGGAACGGGACACTTACAGCAGCTATCTGTCAAGGGGTCCTGATGGCTACTGTGTTCTGAAACCATCGAGACAGAATAGCAGGATGGGAAGAATGTAGTCACAAACAATCCACCAGATGAAAACACTACACAGTGCAGAAGTCAGCACAGCTAGGGGGCATCTGGAAAGGGGTGAAGGGGAAAGAACAGATGTTCAAATTGGGAAGCCAAAATAAATAACGCAGTCATCAATCAATCAACCAATCAAGCCATATGTGAATTTTAGACACCCTAAAAGCCCAGAATAGCAATAGGGATACAAAGGGGCAGTCAACGAGGATGGAGTTTTGCCAATTTACGTTGGAGAAAAAAATGCTGTCTTTAAACAGATTTGATACTTTGGGACTCAGTCACTACTTAGATAACTACCCCATGTTAATTTAACTTTGTGATACTGAAATGAGTCATGGATAAATGACTGAAGTTATTCAAAAAGCACAAGATGTGCACACACAGAAAACCAAACCAAACCACAAGGGGCGAAGGAGGTAAACCCAGAAAACCAACCAAAAACAGAAAACCCCAGACTAGTTAACAAGATCATAGGAGGCACAACTAAAAATGAATGTAACACAGTAGAATTGATCTCATTTCAATGGAGTCTCTAAATCCTGAATCATCCAGGAAGCTAGGAGAATGGCACATTTCTGTAATATGGTTCACATCTAACCCAGGGCAACACAAAATGAGCAAAATTTCACTTAGGTATGCAGACTATGTATTTTTCTTAGTTGTTTTCCACACTCATTTTCCTCATACTAGCTGGCTGTTAGCTTGGTGTTTCTTTATTTTTTATTATTTATTTATTTTATTTATTTATTTTTTGAGGTGGAGTCTCACTCTATCACCAGGCTGGAGTGCTGTAGCACGATCTCGGCTCACTGCAACCTCCATCTCCCAGGATCAAGCGATTTTCCTGTCTCAGCCTCCTAAACAGCTGGGACTGCAGGCACATGCCACCACGTCCAGCTAATTTTTCTATTCTTAGTAGAGACGGGGTTTCACCATGCTGGCCAGGATGGTCTCAATCTCTTCTCCACCCAGCTAGCCTCCCAAAGTGCTGGGATTATAGGTGTGAGCCACCGCACCCGGCTATTTTATTATTATTTTTTGACATGGAGTATTGCTCTGTCACCTAGCCTAGAGTGCAATGGCATGATTTTGGATCACTGCAACCTCCGACTCCCAGGTTCAAACAATTATCCCACCTCAGCATCCCGAGTACCTGGGATTACAGGCCCACACCACCACACCTGGCTAAATTTTATATTTTTAATAGAAATGGGGTTTCACCATGTTGGCCAGGCTGGTCTCGAACTCCTGACCTCCGGTGGTCCACCCACCTCGGCATCCCAAAATGCTAGGATTACAAGCAAGAGCCACCACACCAGGCCTCTTTTTTATTTATTATTTATTTATTTTTGAGACCAAGTTTTGCTCTTGTTGCCCAGGCTGGAGTACAATGGCTTGATCTCAGCTCACTGCAACTGCTGCCTCCCGGGTTCAAGTGATTCTCCTGCCTCAGCCTCCTGAGTAGCTGGCATTACAGGCTTGCACCATCATGCCCGGCTAATTTTGTATTTTTAGTAGAGACAGGGTTTCTCCACGTTGGTCAGGCTGGTCTCAAACTCCTGACCTCAGGTGATCTGCCCGCCTCAGCCTCTCAAAGTGCTGGAATTACAGGTGTGAGCCATTGTGCCTGGCCTCTATTTTTAAGAGACAGGGGTCTTGCTCTGTTGCCTAAGCTGGAGTGCAGTGGTGTTATAATTCATTGTAACTGCCAACTCCTAGGCTGAAGCAATCCTCCCACATCAGCCTCCCAGGTAGCAGCTGAGACCATCTGTTCATCCCACCATGTCCAGTTAGTTTTTTTTTGTTTTTAATTTTTTTTGTAGAAACAGGATCTCACTATGTTGCCCAGGCTGGTCTCGAACTCCTGGGCTCAAGTGATCCTCCTGCCCTGACCTCCTAAAGTGCTGGGATTACAGGCATGAGCCACTGTGCCCAGCCTCAGTTTGGTGTTTCTTAATCCACTAGTCTGGGTTCTAGGAGCGAGGAAGGAAACCTCCTACCATTTGGAAGGGCAGCAGCTCCTTCCAAAGACTGCACTTCCAAATGGTCAGCTGGATACATCTGTGACCAAATACTAAAGGCTCTACTGAGCATCTGCTGCATGCGGAGTACTGCTGATAAATCTGGACATGACTGATTTGGCTTATTATGTCATTTTTATTGTTGACCTTATCATTCTCATCATTAAAAATTACATGTCAGGGTGGGCGTAGTGGTTCACACTTGTAATCCTAGCACTTTGGGCCAAAGTGGGCAGATCACGAGGTCAGGAGTTCTAGACCAGCCTGGCCAATATGGTGAAACCCCATCTCTACTAAAATTACAAAAATTAGCCAGACATGGTGGTGTGAGCCTGTAGTCCTAACTACTCAGGAGATTAAAGCAGGAGAATTGCTTGAATCTGGGAGGTGGAGTTGCAGTGAGCTGAGGTCGTACCACTGCATTCTAGCCTGAATGAAAGAGCAAGACTCCATCTCGGGGGGAAAAAAAATTACATGCCAGACATCTTATTTTGTGGAAACGGATTAGACTAAAGGGTGAACTTGAGATACAACCTAACCTCAACCCACAAGTTATACCTACACCATCTTATTTAATCTTCCCACAAAAAACAAGCCTACTAATATATATTAAGATCACAGGGGTGAATATTTAAACAGAATGGAATAAATGGCCTAGGGGCACTATAGAACTCTCTATTCATCCCAGCCTTCACTTTCAGTTCCTGATTGAAGGCAGAATGGCCTGAATGTTTAGGTGTCAGCATTATAGATGGTTCCTTGTTCATCTAGTAAATCTCATGGCTTAAGAATTATTTTCCATTGCTAACACATATACCCATCTCCAAACCTGCCAAAATCATCAGTATGCAGAATGACAGGCCTCATGGCTCAAGTTGTGAGATGTACCAAATCCATTTTAGCACAGACAATATACTAGTCATCATGACCTGAAGATCAGCTCAATGTCATGGTGCCACATGGCTTACTATCATCATTGTAGTCAGGATGAGACAGGCTGAGTAAATGGCCATTTTACAATTGCTAAAAACATAAACTCTCCCCCAAAACTGACCATTTATAAAACAGAAACCGGCCGGGCACCGGTGGCTTATCCTGTAATCCTAGCACTTTGGGAGCTGAGGCAGGCATATCACTTGAGGTCAGGAGTTCAAGACCAGCCTGGCCAACATAGTGAAACTTTGTTGCTACTAAAAATACAAAAATTAGCTGGGTGTGGTGGACCACACTTGTAATCCCAGCTACTTGGGAGCTGATGCAGGAGAATCGTTTGAACCCGGGAGGCAGAGGTTGCAGTGAACTGAGATCACCCTATTGCACTCCAGCCTGTCCAACAGAGCAAGACTCTGTCTTTAAAAAAAAAAAAAAAGAGAGAGAGGAACCAATCATTGGAATTAACATCATATGTACCATAACTTTCTCCTAAGAATCACTAGTACTTGTATATTTCTAACTTTCCTTCTTGCATGCACTGTATTTTCATAAGACTAAATATTAATATTAAATCAAAATAACCTGCTCACAGAAATCAATGAGTCAAAATTGGGAGGAAGAAACTGATTTGGTAATTTTCAACCCAAGCCATTGTTGAACACAGTGCCTCAGGGACTTCTATTTCTAAAATAACAACAAAGACTCAAGAGGGAAAGAAAGAAAACCTTCGACTGACATTTTCAAGGGCCAAAAAGCTGCAAATAATAGCAGAGAGGGTTTGAAAAAGCAGAGGATGGAATAAGCAAAATGTTGTAAAGGAGGAGGAAGGAGATTTGCTGAGACTCATCAAAAATCCCCTGGGGTCTATACACATAACTCAGAGCTTACAAAAACTAGCATTCTGCTTTCTTCTTTAAAAGTGTGGCCTAAAAGTTTGTTATTTATGTTATGTGGGGCTATTTATACATATTATTTTTAGGATGATATTACCAAAAGGAATCCCGAGCTACCTCTTTGTTTTTTAATTTTTACCACTGTACTTGATTTTACTTATTTATTTTGACAGGGTCTCACTCTGTCACCCAGGCTAGATGCAGTGATCAGGTCTCACTGCAGCCTCGGACTCCTGGGTTCAAGTGATCCTCCCACCTCGGCCTCCCGCACAGCCTGGTCTACAGGCGCATGCCACCACACCCAGCTAGACTTGAACTCATGTTAATGAGGGTAGCAGATGCAGAGGGTGACTAAAGGGAATTTCCTATTTAACAAGAACTTTTGACTAAGCAGGATTTGTATCCCCTGACTCTCAACCTGACTTTTGAACAGCAAGCAACAAAATATTAAAAAATAAACTGATGATGCTTATTCTGAAAAACAAAACAAAAAAACCAGGACACAGTTAAAATCAGCCACAAAAGCATCAGTTTCCTAGGGCTTACAGTTCAATGTGTGGTCCCTGGACCAGCAGCCTTTGCTAGAAATGTGGGCTCCTGGGCCCTGCCCTCACCACACTAATCATAACCTGTATTTCAACAAACACCCAGGTGCCTCATGCACACTGAGGTCTGAGAAGCAGGGCTTGAGGGCACTGCCTGCTTCCTTCGCCATGTCCAGAATTAGTAGCCGGATGATTACCTGGAGCCACCATAATACTTTCAAATAAAAAGGACCATTAAGGCCTTAGATGAAGGATTTTAAGGAAATTAAAAAGAAAATGGCATTTGGAGTTAAGTAAATTACACAAAAGGCAACATATTTTTTTTTTCTTTGAGACATAGTCTCACTCTGTCACCCAGGCTGGAGTGCAATGGTTCAATCTCGGCTCACTGCAACCTCCGCCTCCTGGGTTCAAGCAATCCTCCTGCCTCAGCCTCCCAAGTAGCTGAGATTAAAGACACCTGTCATCATGCCTGGCCAATTTTTGTATTTTTGTAGAAACGGGGTTTCATTATGTTGGCCAGGCTGGTCTTGAACTTCTGACCTCAGGTGATCCACCTGCCCTGGCCTCCCAAAGTACTGGGATAATAGGCATGAGCCACTGCCCCCAGCCAAAAGGCACCATTTTTAAAGCAGTCTAGTTGACTAAAGCACTACTATGCTGCAAAAGAAATGCTTAATAAATGCCTATAATCAAAATTGATGCCCTACATTCATTCACATAACACTGCATATTGCAAACCTCAATTCCTTACACTGGGTCTTTTAAGAAGACCCTCCCAGGGGAATAACCCATAATAACACATGCCTTACGTGTAATTCTACTTCAGAATTGTTATGACAAGACACTAGTGAGGAATTACTTTTAATTAAAAAGAAAACCTGTTCTCTGCCAATACAAATGATTTATTATATCATACTTCCTTACCATATTATAAGAGGTTTACTGAATAAATGATCTATGCCCATCACACTCCCTCCCCTCCAAAAAGAAGGTTGGAAATCTGGTACCCTACAATGAAAAAGGAAGTAACTAGAAGGAAGAAATCCAATGGCAGCAAGTAGGAGCATCTGCTAAAGAACAGCCTACAAATAATGCTGTGGTCATGTAGTTTGCTTCTGCATATTTTTCTAACAATCCTGGATACTCCATCAGGTTGAATCCCAACTAACACATGTTCACAAGAATGTACACATGGACATACACACACTCAGTAACTACAACATTTCCTATTCTCAGGCCAAATCTTCCTCCATAATTAGAAAATCATTCCCCAAAGAAACAAACGAAAAACCCAAAGTATAGTTTAGACCAGCTCGTTGTCATCCCAAAACAACACGTCATTAAGCCATCATGTCATGCTGATCAAAACAAATGACCTGCAACATGGTGAATGTAAAACACTCCACCACTTCAGTAACTATGGACAAGTCTGGCATCCTGGGCTTTACAGCTGCTGTCACACTCTTGAGGATGCTCCATGCTGCTTATTCATGGAGAAAAAGCATCCCTAATGTCGCCTTCCCTCCTATAAAGGCTCAAGAGGACAAAGGTAAACAAGGGACAGCTGAGAGCTTCCAAGGCTAGCACCCCTAGGTTTTAAATAACATAGGCAAGCATTTCAAAGTGGCATCATGGGCTTGCAACTATGGAGAAAAATGTAAAGGAAAAGCCCTCACCAAGGACCCCACACACATATGAAAAAATGTCAACCACAACAAAGGAACCCAGACTCACGTGAGAGGAATAGCATTTGTTTTTGATTGTCTTCTGCTTTTCAGGGCCCGAAGTCTATCACCTTGTGTCACTCCATTGATTTCGTCATCATCACTGTACTGTGTAAGTAAAAAAACACTGAGCTAATGATTTAACTTGCACTTATTAATGCAGTAAAGCACCGCAGCAGTTTAGCCACATAAACACAGACAGTCCAAGTTTCTGCAAACTCTAAAATATTTTTCCCCTTTCACAATCCAGGTACAGGTCACATTTTAAGACAGCCCAAGCTGACTTTCGGAGACAACCCAGCAGCACTCTCGTTATAAAACACATTAACAGTGAAGAGGGATAATGGACTTTCAAGTCTGCAAACATTGTTTTTAACATTTCACAGTCTACTTACTACCACTTAATGTAGTACTGCTACCCCCTAAGCCCTTGATTTGTTAAAAGCTCTCCATTTGAGGATGACTGCTTTCCTAAATCGTCATGAAATGGCAAAAAGGGATGGGGGCAGGGGTAGATCCGGCTAAAGAGCTCACTTCACAACCTTTTATGCACCTGCCGAGTGAATAAAACATAGTTTTATGAATATACAATCTTGTTTCCACTATTTTGGGTAAAAAGTGCCTGAAGAGGGTCATAAACATAAAAAACTGACAATCATCCCCCAAGAGCTGCTTTATTATTTTACCTCCAGTTTTCTCCATGCCCTGACAGGGTCTCAATAGCAGTTAAAGCAATAACAACATCGTGACAGAAATGGCTTGATTACCGGTTCCGCTTCTTGCTGGTCTTGATTCTTGGCCCCATTTATGGAAATGTCATCAACACCAGAGAGAAGTTTGGAGAAGACTGCTCTATGCTGTCCATTCTCCTGCCCCCTTAACTTCTGACGAAAATAGTCCCCTTCCAGCCAGAGGCTTGTTTGCTTCCTAGAGCATTTAAATAACATCAATAGAGCTTTTTAGAAAGACACATGAACAATTTCTTCCTACTGGACAAACTGTTGTTACTGGAGACTAAGGGAAATTCCACTCGCTGGGCATGGTGGCAATAGAGCTTCCAGTCCCCACGAGTTCCCCTGGAACTACAGACGCTACTACTTACATCACCAAAAACTGCTGCTGAGGCCCAATCACTGAGCCAGGTCTGCAGATCCTGACCCACGCAATGGTCTCAGCTGCTGTCATCCTGTAATGTTTCATGATGTAGCAGGCTATCAGAGTGCCTGTGCGACCAAGGCCAGCTAGGAAAAAAAAGAAGCACAGAAATGAAACTTGAGCTTATGTACTCCAGGGCTTTGTTGGGCATGTAGAACTTTTTCCCTTTATTATTATTATACCTTAAGTTCTGAGATACATGTGCAGAACGTGCAGGTTTGCTACATAGGTATACATGTGCCATGGTAGTTTGCTGCACCCACCAACCTGTTATCTATACCCCCTACAGATCCCAGTGTGTGATGTGCCCCTCCCTGTGTCCATGTGTTCTTAATGTTCAACTCTGACTTATGAGTGAGAACATGTGTTTGGTTTTCTGTTCCTGTGTTAGTTTGCTGAGAATGATGGTTTCAGCTTCATCCATGTCTCTACAAAGGACATGAACTCATCCTTTTTTATGGCTGCACAGTATTCCATGGTGGAATACTGTGTATTCTATGTTGGGTGGAATTTTTTTAAAAAGGCTTCCCATGACTCTGCTTCTCAACAGTGGTTCTCAAGGCTGCTTACACCCTGGAATCACCTAGAATGGTTTTTAAACATTGATGCCTGGTCTCACAACCAGAATTAATTAATTATGTAATTCATTTATTTATTTTGAGATGGAGTCTTGCTCTGTCACCCAGCAGACTGGGGTGCAATGATGTGATCTCAGGTCTCTGCAACCTACACTTCCTGGGCTCAAGCAATTCTCCTACCTCACCCCCCGCCGAGTAGCTGGGATTACAGGTATGTGCCACCATACCTGGTTAATGCTTGTATTTTTAGTAGAGATGGGGTTTCATCATGTTGGCCAGGCTGGTCTCGAATTCCTAACCTCAGGTGATCCACCTTCCTCGACCTCCAAAAATGCTGAGATTATAGGCTAGAGCCACCTGGCCCGGCCTTACACCCAAAATTTAGATTTAACTGGTGTGCAGCACAGCTTGCACAGAGATTCCTAAAATCCTCCAGATGATTCTACATGTGGCCAAGGTGGAGAATCCCTTTTTAAGCAATGATCTCAGTAAAGGCAGTGTCTTCTGCCCTGGGCATTTTAGAAAAAATGGTACCACCATCTTTGCAAAAGCAAAGTTTTGCAATTTTACACTTATTCTCACATCCAATTATATTTTCTAGTCTGTTATATCCATTTTCACTCAGATTTTTAAAAAACTCTATTGATGCTGGCCTGTCTTATCTAGACTATTATCATTACCGCTAGTGATGGTTAATTTTATGTGTCAATCTGGAATGAATCTTTGGAGACTAACATTTAAGTTGGTGAGATTTTAGGAAGCACAGTGCCCTCCATGATGTGTTGGGCCTCAGCCAATCAGCTAAAAACCTGGGCAGAACAAAAGTACTGACTTTCCTGAGCAAGAGACTGCCTTTGGTTTTCATCTGCACCATCAGCTCTCCCGTGTCTCCAGGCTGCTGGCCCACACTGCATATTTTAAACTCACGAGAATCCATCCTTGCATGAACCAATTCCTTTTAATAAATATCCTACATATAATAATAAAGCATGCTACTGGTTTTTTCTGGAAAACTCTAAATAATAAAGATTTGGATCACGACATGGGTGTCACTGTAACAACTACGTAGAAATGGAGAAGTAGTTTTTTGAGTGACAACCTTGGATATTTAGCGGAGAAGATTTGTAAAGAAAGTGTTGAAGAAACAATCTGGTTTCTCCTTATTGATTACAGTAAAAAGCAAAAAAAGAAAGATGAGTTAAAGAAAAAATTGTTAAGTAACAGGGAATCAGGAACTAGAGTCAGAAAATTCTCAGGCTATCCATATTGCCAAAAATGAGAAAGCACGTTACAGAGAGAAAAACTGCCATCTCAGCAAAACCCCAAAGAGAGAGACAGAATTATTCCAGCAGAGACACTGGCAGCTTGGACTAAAGGGGATGGACATGGAATAAAATAAAGTAAGACTTTTGGACTTCTGACAGCAGAGCTACCTGGGTGTAAACATTCTTAGTCCTTCAAGAAAAGGATGACCCCAAGGGCAATTCAGAGATCATCAGTGCTGCCACTGCCACCAAGATAGAGCATATAAGCTCAGGGCAAGCACGTCTACTCCTTGATTTCACAGAGTAGGGCCTCCTTTATTAGCTACAGTGAACCCAGCTGCCTCTGGCCACAGCCCTCAGGGGCAAAGCCGCCACCCTAGAGGGACTGGAGGGAAGACCGTGGAGCCAAAGAGGATGATTCTTTGGCCTTAAGAGGTAATGGTATTTGCCTGGCTAGGTTATTGAACTTGCTTAGAAGCTGTAACTTCTTTCTTCTGGTTTCTCCGTTTCGGAATGGGAATGTCTATCCTATGCCCGCACCGTCACAGCTGGGAGGAATTGTCTCAGGATGGATCACACCTCAAGTCTCCCTTATTCTTGAGTTGATACTATTTAGATGAGGCTCTGAACTTGGAGTTCATGCTGGAATGAGTTGAGACTTTCAGAGCTGTTGAGATACAGTGAATGTATTTTTGAAATGAAGAGACGTAAATTTGATGGGGGCCACAGGGCAGAATATAATGAATTGAATTGTGTCCCCACCCCACCCCAAATCCATTATGTCGTTCTAACTCCCAAAACAACTGTATTTGGAGATTAGGCCCTTATGGAAATAAATAAGGTCACAGAGTGGGGCCCTAATCCAACAGGACTGATGTAATTCTAAGAAAAAAACGAGACGGGAGGACTAAGTGCACACAGAGGACAAACCATGCCAGGACTCAGAGATGGCGGCCATCTGCAAGCCAAGGAGAGAGGCCTCCCCAGAAAACAACCCTGCCGGTGCTTTGACCTTGGACTTCCAGCCTCCGTAACTGTGAGAGAATGAAGTTCTTTCTGTTGTTTAAGCCACCCAGTTGGTGATATGCCCCAGCAGATTAATATACCTCTTAATGAATATCAATTTTCACTGTACAACCCAATTTTCATACTGTCATCAATTTTCTTCCCTAAACAAAGATGTAATCGTATAAAGTCCTCTCTAGGCTTTTAGTTGGTCATCATTCTATTTCAGGGTATCTCAGCTTCGGCAGAACTGACATCTGAGGCTGGACAATTCTTCATAGTTGGGGGCTGTCCTGTGCACTGTAGGATGTTTAAAAGCATCCCTGATCTCTACCCACGAGATGTCAGTAGTCCCCAACCCCCCAAAAATGTCTCCACATATTGCCAAATGTCGGGTGTGTGGTGGGGTTGGGGTACAAAAGGACCCTAGTAAAGAATAACTTCAACTGCTTTTTTTTTTTTTTTGAGATGGAGTCTCACTTTGTAGCCCGGGCTGGAGTGTGGTGGGGGGATCTCGACTTACTGCAACCTCCGCCACACGGGTTCAAGTGATTTTCCTGCCTCAGCCTCCCAAGTAGCTGGGACTACAGGTGTGTGCCACCATACCCGGCTAATTTTTTGTATTTTTAGTAGAGACGGGGTTTCATTCTGTTAGCCAGGATGGTCTCCATCTCCTGACCTCATGATCCATCTGCCTCCGTCTTCCAAAGTGCTGGGATTACAGGTGTGAGCCACCACGCCCAGATCAACTGCTTTTTATAATTAAAACATGAAATAATTAATGTTGGATTGTTTCAATCATTTTAAAAAATTGGAGTAAAATATATATAACATAAAATGTATCATTTTTCTTCATGCATTTTCCTGATTTCATTTAGTTGTCTGAATTCTCTTTTAGCTCACTGAACATGTTTAAGACAGTTATTTTAAATTCTGTATCAGTTAATTCTGAAACTTACATTTCCTTAGTGTCCCTTTCTGAAGATCACTTTAATCATTTTTTATATGTACAGTTCAGTACAATTAAGTGCATTCACACTGTTGTATAAATATTACCACCATCCATCTTCAGAACATATTTCATCTTGCAAAACAGAAACTCTGGACCCGTTAAACAATAGCAATCCCCGCCTCCTCTCAGGCCCTGGCAAGCACCATTTACTTTCTCTTACTCCAAGTATCTCATACACATGGAATCATACAGTACCTGTCCTTTTCTGACTAGCAGACCTGAGCTGGCATAATATCTTTAGGGTTCATCCATGTTGCAGTACATGTATAAGAATTTTCTTCATTTCTAAGGATGCATAATATGCTGTTAGCCATTTCTTTAGCCTTCCCGATGGACATCTGGATTGCTTCCACATTTTGGCTAAGAATAATGCTGCTGGCTGGGCATGGTGGCTCACACCTGTAATCCTGGCAGTTTGGGAGGCTGAGGCAGGTAGACTACTTGAGATCAGGAGTTCAAGACCAGCCTGGCCAACACAGTGAAACTGTGTCTCTACTAAAAATACAAAAATTAGCTGGGCATGGTAACACGTGCTGTCATCCCACCTCCTCTGGAGGCTGAGGCAGGAGAATCATTTGAACCCAGGAGGTGGAGGTTGCCATGAGCTGAGATTGCATTACTGCACTCCAGCCTGAGCAATGAGTGAAACGCCATCTCAAAAAAAAAAAAAAGAAAAGAAAAAGAGAAAATAATGCTACTATAAACATGGTTATAAAACTATCTGTTCATATCCCTGCTGTCAATTCTTTCTGGGCATATAACCAGAGGTAGAATTGCTGAATCACGTAATTTTAAGTTTTTCAGGAACTGACACACCATTTTCCAAAGGAGCTGCATTGTTTTATATTCCCAGTAGCAGTACACAAGCGTTCTAATTTCTCCAGATTTTCACCAACACTTGTAATTTTCTGGTCGTGATGTCTTTGTTCTTTTTAAATAGCCATCCCAGTGGTTATAAAGTGGTATCTCATTGTGGTTGTAATTTGACTTTCCCTATAAGTCGGTAATACTGAGAACCTTTCATGTGCTTATTGGCCATTTTATATCTTTGGAAAAATGTCTATCAAGTCCTAAAAAGGACTTGAAGGGGAAACCATTATTAATTGGGTTTTGTTGTTGTTAGGAGTTTTCTCTATATCTTCTGGATATTAATCCCTTATCAGATGTGAATTGCAAATATTTTCTCCCAATCCACGGGTTACCTTGTTTCTCTACTGATAGTATACTTTGATGCACAAAAGTTTAAAAGTTTTATATAGTCCAATTTGTTTGTTCTTTTATTGTCAGTGCCTTTGGTGTCATAGTACTGCCAAATCCAGTGTCATGATGTTTTCACCCTCTGTTTTCTTCTAAGAGTTTTATAGTTTTAGGTCCTATATTTAGGTCCTTGATTCACTTTGAGTTACTTTTGGTATATGGTGTTATGTAAGGGTGCAATTTCATTCTTTTGCATGCGGATATCAGGTTTTCCCAGCAGCACCATTTGTTGAAAAGGCTGTCCTTTCCCCATTGAGTGGTTTCTGTACCCTTCTTGAATGTCATTTGACCATACGCACAAGGATTTATTTCTGAGCTCTCTATTCTGTTTCACTGGTCTATATATCTGTCTTTATGCCAGTACCACAATATCTTGACTGATGTAGCTTTGTATTAAGACTTTTATTTTGAGACAGGGTCTTGCTATGTTGCCCAGGCTGGAGTGCAGTGGCACAATCATGGCTCATGGCAGCCTTGAGCTCCCAGGTTCAAGAAATCCTCCCACCTCAGTTTCCCGAGTAGCTGGGGCTATGGGTGCACATCACCACACCCAGTTACTTTTTGTATTTTTTAGTAGAGATGGGGTTTTGCCATGTTGTCCAGGGTGCTCTTCAACTCCTGGGCTCAAGAAATCCTCCTGCCTTGGCCTCCTAAAGTACTGGGATTGCATGTGTTGAGCTACCATGCCCAGCCTGTATGAAGTTTTGAAACTAGGAAGTGAGTCCTTCAACCTTTTTATTCTTTTCCAAGATTGTTTTAGCCATTTGGCATCCCTTGAGATTCCAAATGAATTTCAGAATAATTTTTCTATTTTTGCAAGAAATGTTGGAATTTTCAAAGGCTTGCGCTGAATCTCTGTATCTCTTTGGGCAATATTGACATGTTAACAGTATTAAGTCACCCAATCCACAAATGTGATATCATTACATTTAATTGTATCTTCTTTAATTTCTCACAAAAATGTTTATACAGTTCTTTCATCTCCTTGGTTAATTACCCAATACTTGATTCTTCTTGATGCTATTATAAATGAAATTGTATTCTTAGTTTATCAGTAAGATTTGCATTGTGAGGGCATAGAAACAAGTGATTTTTGCCTGTTGATTTCGTATCCTGCTACTTTGCTGAACTCATTTATTAATTCTAGCAGGGGCTGACGGGTGTGTGTGTCATCTCCAGGGTTTTCTTTTTTTTCTTTTTGGAGATGGAGTCTTGCTCTGTCACCCAGGCTACAGTGCAGTGGTGCGATCTCGGCTCACTGCAACCTCCACCTCCCAGGTTTAAGCAATTCTCCTGCCTCAGCCTCCTGAGTAGCTAGGACTACAAACACACTGCCATGCCTGGCTAATTTTTTTTTTTTTTTTTGTATTTTAGTAAAGATGGGGTTTCACTATGTTGCCCTGGCTAGTCTCGACCCCCTGAACTCAGGCAATCCACTCGCGTCAGTGCTAGGATTACATGAAATGGACAAAATTACAGGCGTGAGCCACCTCCCAAAGTGCTAGGATTACAGGCGTAAGCCACTGTGGCAGACCCAACATTTTCTATAATACACATAAGTCATATCATCTACAAACAGATAGTTTTACTTCTTCCTGTCCAATTTCAATGTCTTTTTTTTTTTTTACTTACTTGCTCTGGCTGGAACTTCCATTACCATGTTAAACAGAAGCTACAAAGCCAAGCTTCTTTGTCTTCTTCCTGAGCTTAGAGAAAAAGCTTTCAGTCTTTCACTACTGAGTATGATGTTAGCTATGGGCTTTTCACGTATGGTTCTTACGTCGAGGTACTCTCCTTCTATACCTAATTTGTACCGTGTTTTTACCACAAAAGGGTACTGACGTTTGTCAAATGCTTTTTGTGCACTGAGATGATTGTGTGGTTTTTGTCCTTAATGTGGTGTATTACATTGATTGATTTTCATATGTTGAACCACTCTTCTTGTAATCATGGGATAAATCCCACTTGGTATTGGTACACAATCCTTTTAAATATGCTGCTGAATTCCATTGGCTGGTATTTTGTTCAAGATTTTTGCATGAAGGTTCATTAAGGGATACTAGCCTATGGTTTTCTTATAGTGTCTTTGTTTTTGGTATCAGGGTAATGCTGGCCTTACTGAGTTAGACTGTTCCTTTTTCCTCAAATTTCTGAAAGAGTTTGAGAAGGACTGGTTTTAGTCTTTTAAGTGTTTCGTAGAATTTACTGGTGATGTTATCATGTCCAAGGTTTTGCTCTAACTGGAGGTTTTGGATTACTTAATCTCCTTAATAGTTAGGGGTCTGTTCAGATTTCTATTTCTTCGTGATTTAGTTCTGGTATGTTTTGTTTTTCTAGGAATTTGTCTTTTTTGTGTAGATTATTCCAATTCATTGTCCTACAATTGTTCCCAGTACCGATCATTTTTATTTCTGTAGTATGAGTATTGATGCTATTTTCATTTCTAATTTTAGTAATCAGAGTCTTCTTCCTTTTTCACTTCATCATTCTAGCTAAAGGTTTATCATTTTTGTTAATCTTTTTAAAGAACCAACCCTTGGTTTTGTTGATTTTCTGTATTGGTTCTCTATACTCTATTTTACAAATTAAAATAATATCTTACACTACTTACAAACTACAAATTATTTCATAAATTACAATAATTTACATATTATATTTGTAAGTTACAATAACTACAAGTTACAGTAATAATATTTTACAAATTATCTTAAGTTACAATAATACAAGCTTTGATAATGGTTCATGTATTTGCTTTTATCAGAAATCTTTACTTCCTCTTCTCAAATGGCTATGTGTTACTGTCTGGCATGCTTTCATTTCAACCTAAAATACTCCCTTTTAGCATTTCTTGCAGGTCAGATCTAGTGATTAAAAACTCCCTTTTAAGTGTTTCGTAGAATTTACTGATGATGTTATCATGTCCAAGGTTTTGCTTTGTCGAGTTTTGGATTACTTAATCCTTTACTAGTTAGGGGTCTATTTAGATTTTCTATTTCTTCTTTGCAAGTTATAATAATTGCAAGTTATAGTAATAATATTTTACAAATTATCTTGTTACAATAATACTAGCTTTTATAATGCTCCATGTATTTGCCTTTATCAGAAAGGCAAAATGATTGCCTGGAAAAGTCTTAATTTCTCCATTATTTTTGAAGGAATTTTGCCAGATGCAGAATTCTTAATAGGTTTTCCCCACTTATGCATTTTGAATGTATCAACCCACTGCCTTCTGGCCTCAAATGTTTCTGAAGAGAGATCTGACAATCTCAGTGGTATCCCAGTGTATGCGGTGAGTCACTTCTCTCCTGCTGCTTTCAAGACTCTGTCTCTAGCGTTATAGCCTGATTATAATGCATGTTCATGTGGGCCTCTGAGTTTAACCTGCTTGGAATATGTTGAGCGAACTGGATATTAATATACATGCTGTTCAGCAAATGTGGGGAGTTTACAGCCAAATCATCTGTCTGCTCCTTCATTTCTCTTCTCCTTCTGGAACTCCTAGGATCTGTATCTTGGTCTACTTGGCTGTGACTCAGAGGTCCCTTAGATTCTGTTCATTTCTCTTATAATCTTTATTATTTCTGTTCCCCAGACTTGCTAATTTTTTAATAGTTCTAGCTTCACACTTGATTCTTCTGCCTGCTCAGATATGCTTTTTAATTCCCCCAGTGAAATTTTCATCTCAGTTATGGTATATTTCATTTCCAGAATTTCTTTTTGGTTCCCTTTTTGTATTCTATCTTTTTATAACCGATATGAGCATTTTGTTCATAGATCATTTCCTTGACTTTTCCAACATTTTCTTTTAACTCTTTGGGCATCTTTAAGATGGTTATTTAAAATTTTTTGCCTACTAAGTACACAATCCATTCTTTCTCAGGGACAGCTTCTGTGGATTACTTCTTCTTCTTCCTTTTTTTCTTCTGTGGATTACTTCTTCTTCTTCCTTTTTTTTTTTCCCCCTGTCTGTCACCAAGTCTTGAGTGCAGTGGTGCTATCTTGGCTCACTGTAACCTCCACTTCCCAAGGTTCCAGTGATTCTCATGCCTCAGCCTCCAGAGTAACTGGGATTATAGGCATCTGTCACCATACTGGCTAATTTTTTTGTTGATGGGGTTTCACCGTGTTGGCCAGGCTGGTCTCAAACTCCTGACCTCAGTTGATCTGCCCACCTTGATGCCCAAAGTGCTGGGATTACAGGGGCGAGCCACCGTGCCTGGCCTGGATTTATTTCTTCTCTTTGAATAGGCTATACTTTCCTGTTTCTTTGTATGCCTTGTGATTTTTCAATAAAAACTGAACATGTGAGCATTATGTTTTGTCATTATATTTAAAACTACAAATACAGCAGTAACTCTGGAGATCAGTCTCCCCCTTTCCCCAGGTGTTGTAGAGCTTTTTTTCAATATTGGATTTTTATAACAAAACTATATTCCTTGTTTCTTAATTAACTATCTAACAAAAGAAGAGTTAAATAAATCCTACTACATTTATACCATGTATTATTGTAGGGTTGTTCATTTATTGAAAAGTATCTATTAAGTGCCAGGCACTGTATAATTGCTGAAAACAGAGCAACTTGTTAAGAATATAGTCTCCATAAAGACAGGCTCTTACAGTCTATGCTACTCATTGACGTATCCTAGACCTTAACTGAAAAGCACGCCAGACAGTAACACATACTATAGTATATATAGTATGCACCCAATAAATATTTGATGAATAAATAAATGCATTTCAATGTGATGAGTCTTTGCAGAATTACGAAAATAGTTTAATTTACTATGTACTAAAAATAAAGACAGTTTCATGTTCTGATACGTTAAATAAATATGGTCTATTTCTACATATTCATAAACTCAGACATGAATACTATTCTTTAACTTCCTCTAAAAACATACCTTTACAATGTACTGCAATGGCACCCTCAGCATTTTCACAGATATCCAGAAATTCTTTGACAATGGCATCAGTAGGGGTACTGCCATCCGCAAAGAAAAGATCATGGTGATCAAAGCCAGCATCCGTAAAGCGTTTGGCATCATACATCCTTTTATTCAGACGAATAATGGTAGTAACATTGTGATTCTTAAAATATTGAATATAAGTATCGGGAGAATGTTGGTGGTAACCTACATAAAGAAATGCACCAGATCTTGTAAAATGCATAAAGAAAACAACAGCTAATAGTTTCACCTGTAATTGAGTGGAAACAGTATCTGGACTGGGAATTAAATTCCAATTTGATTATAACTGTAAACAACAAAATGAAAAGAGCGTTAAAATCCACTGAAATGACCAAATAGGCTTAAATAATTAAGACTTGGTCAAGCTTGGTGTAACACTTTCAAAAGAAAATAATGGATAGATACTTTCGATAGCACAATGAGATTGATGCCGTGATTTCACATACCACTTTCAAGTCTGGATCTTGAATGAGGTCCACAGAAGGCAATAAATCGGTCTGGGATTATCCAATTTAAATCTCCATTTTCTGCTTTCTGCAAGGGGAAGACCAGCACAATTCATTTTTAAACGTGATCTTCCCACAACCTCTCTACTCAAGATTAAGTCTCTGAAGGACTTCAAATCCATTTGCTTTAGCAGAAAAGCTGTTTACAAATTGTCATGAGACAGGAATCTAAATTTGTCCTGCTATGAATATATCCAGGGAATGGATATATATCCTAGTTCTAATCACCTTCTTTTAACAGTGTTTCATTGCTAGGGTATCAATCCTTGGAATACAGAGCTGACTGCTTCCATACAAATATACTAACTACTTGGTTATTTTATCTGAATCAATTCTCATCATAATTGCTGCTAATTAAGAAAGCAAGCAAACTTTTCCAGTATAAGTAATCTGGGAACTTTCCTGTTTTCCTGAATGACTGGTTTCCAACATGAGCAATCTTGACTCCATGAACAAAGGGGGAAAAACTATCTATTTTGGTTTCTGGCTTCCTATTATTTACTTACTTACCTACTTATAGAGGCATATCTTTCCACTATTTTTCTAACTATTTAATAAGACAACCAATTAGAAAAGTTCACTTGTTCATGACCAGCCTGACCAACATGGAGAAACCCCACTTCTACTAAAAAATACAAAATTTGCCAGGTGTGATGGTGCATGCCTGTAATCCCAGCTACTCAGGAGGCTGAGGCAGAAGAATCACTTGAGCCCGGGAGGTGGATGTTGTGGTGAGCTGAGATCATGCCATTGCACTCCAGCCTAGGCAACAAGAGTGAAACTCTGTCTCAAAAAAAAAGTTTACTAAAGCCACCAGGAAACTCAAAATTACAAATATACTAAGATCACAGTAAGTCCCTACAAAAAACAAATACAAACTGATATGTATCCTATGTATGTATAACACATACATATGTAAGACACATTACTTCCTGTTATTAGGTCCTTTGGATTGAGTTAACATTACCATTATAACATAGATACAAATTTAACAATAATAGAAACTTACCTCTTCATAACAATAATAGAAACTTATCTCTTAAGACAACAGAGACTTAAGCAGGAATTAGAAGAGACTTGATAGTGGAGAAGGAGTGAACTCGTGATTAAAAACAACAACAGATAAATTAGCTTTGCAATTCGGGTGTTTCTATGTGTACCCCAAAATTAGTAAGAAATAACAGAGCTTTGGCCAGGCACAGTGGCTCATGCCTGTAATCCCAGCACTTTGGGAGGCCGAGGTGGGCTGATTACGAGGTCAGGAGTTCGAGACCAGCCTGACCAACATGGTGAAACGCAGTCTACTAAAAATACAAAAATTAGCCAGGCATGGTGGCGGAGGCCTGTAATCCCAGCTACTCAGGAGATTGAAGCAGGAGAATCTTTTGAACCCAGAAGGCAGAGCTGAGATTGCACCACTGCACCCCCGCCTGAGCGACACAACAAGAGACCATCTCAAAAAAAAAAACAAAGAAATAAATAAAAGAGCCTTGAACACCTATAGGGACCAGGTAGGTAACCTCAAACCAGTTTCTTGGACTTAATGATCAACAAAGGGAATTGGTCAGCCCATGTTCCATAACACAAATGTCTAAGCAGCCAGATGTGGTGGCACACACCTATAGTCCTAGCTACTTGGGAGGCTGAGGCGGGAGCATCACTAAAGCCCAGGAATTTGAGTCCAGCCTGGGCAACACAGTAAGACCCTATCTATTTAAAAAAAAAAAAAAAAAAAAAAAGGTTTAAACAGGAATGAAGGCAGCTGGTGCCAGATATTCTGGTTTTAACATGAAATTAGAAATGTGGACTTTTAAATAAGAAACTCATGATCAATTGTTGGCAACAACTAGATTTTACTGAATTGCTGAGGCCGTAAATTAAGATACATCCTGAACTTGGAGGAGCTGAAACAGGGAAAAAATGCACACTGCATAAAATGGAAGACATCAATCCCAAATTTCTAAACACACTATACAGACTGTACAAAACTGGAGTTTGGGAACCTAAACAGCATGATGTGTCACCACACAGCTTCATGGAGGTGAAAACGTTTGTGGTGTGCCCCTGCTACTCTCCTAGCCCAGACTCTCCAATCCCTACAGTAGTCAGAGGGGAGTTACTTAGTGCCTACATTATGCATTAATAGCACACAAAGGCATCACCACAAAAAACGATGAGTTCGTGTCCTTTGTAGGGACTTGGATGAATCTGGAAACCATCATTCTTAGCAAAGTGACACAAGAACAGAAAGCCAGACACTGCATGGTCTCACTCATAGGTGGGTGTTGAACAATGAGAGCATGTGGACTCAGGGAGAGGAGCAGCACACACTAGGGGCAGTTGTGGGGGTAGGGGAGGGACAGCAGCGGGTGGGGAGGTTGGGAAAGTATAACATGGGGAGAAATGCCAAATATAGTATGCCCCCAAAGTAAAATTTAAAAAAAAAAAAAAGTCCCACCTGGTGACTCTAATGTGAGGCCAAGGTTTTTCTCTAACAATAAATATGGTTGGAATTTGCCAGAAAAATATAACAGAGGCAGAGGAGACAAGAATGCTTTTTAAAAGTTATTACATTTATGCATTACAGAATTTAAAGAGGGAAGTGAGGACATGAGATGATTGACAGGGATAGCACAAAAGAGTAAGGTCAATGAATTGTGTGGGTTCATTGCAGAATTGTTGGATTTGTGCTATAGAAGAAGGAAGCTGAAAGAACATTGGATAAAGACCAGAGAATGCATTGCTTAAATTGAGATTCTTAAATGCTGCCAAAATGGTACATTCTAAGGTATGAACAACCATGAGAGTAAGTGACTAAGGTGGGGTGTAGAAGAAGATAATTGGAGAGAAGGTCATGAGCAAGAGACAGCAGTGTTCTGGAAGAATCATCCCTGTGGATGCAGCAATCACAAAGAGTGATGACTGGACTCATGCTGGCCATAGCAACCTGGGCACCAGAAGAGAGTTAAGGCATGCAGGTCCCTACCTCCTAAGGCCATGAGATTCACAGGGATCCTGGTTAGGTGGTTGTCTATTTTGATACTGCTTTCTTTTCCCTTTAACAGCTGGCCAACTACATATACAGTAGATTTGAGAAAGAGTGAGATGATCCAAAATATTATCTTTAGATATTAAAAAAGAGAAAAAGCTTGTAACTATCTTTCAGAAGCGTTTGAATCTGCATTTTCTATTGGTAAAAGTGAAAGAAAGGCCAGTGAAATATTTTCAGGCACTGAGAATAAATCTTAAGAAAGGTCAGCTTTTTCTTCTCACCTACTTGTCACATTTAGTGGGTGTACAAATACGGAGCGTGCCATGTTTGTTCTTCCACTGACTTGAGTCCACCAGTTTGATCTGTACCACTTTTAGTCTGCTTTTACTATTGATGGACAACCATGCAGGCGTCAGTCACTTTTCATGTGTTTATTCTGCTAATTCTTTATCTCCCTTCCCTGCCTCGCTTCCATCTTTCCCTGCCTTTTGCCAATCTCCCAGTTTGTTATGCAGCAATAATTTCCCTTTACACTGCTCCTGCCAATTGCAGTGCCAGATGGCTTCAGTTCTGAACCCCCTCACCCAGCCCCCTCTTGAGAACAGCTGCCATTGTCATTGCTGTGAACATATCACGGCTTTGAACCCGTAGCTGGGACCTAAACTTGATGCTCAGCATCGGGAGGGGCTGGCGCTAATGCAAGGAACCATGAAAACAGCACACACTTTTCCTTGCTGCTGTTCAGCAAGAGCCCTTCGAAAAGGCTCTTTAGCATTTTTTCAATCATCTGTGTATCGAAATCTCACTGTGGAGTTTAATTCCTTTACCACCTGATTCCGCTTCCTAGCCATGAAGTTCCCTTTATGCCTTAAACACAATTATAACCCTGTTATTTCCCATCCCGAAAACAGATGTGAAAAAAAAACTGTATGTGTGTCTGTGTACATGCATTTGTGAGTCTGTCTCTTCAGAAATCCAGCACATTCTGTCATCCACATCCACATCCACATATTTTTATTTAAACATGATCACATAACAGGAAAAATACAATTGGATTGCTGTTTGGACAGTCTTCCTGTAAGGCAGCCCCCGAGGAAAGAGAAAGGATTAGCATCCCTGATCATTTTTTATCTTGAGCTATACTATGTTCATCCCAACACTAAAATTCTGTTACTGTGACACTACCCAAAAAGAACATATTTTTGAGTCCCTGTGATGGCAAGTCAGTCGTGGGCCTAGAAACCCAAACAAAAAGAATCCTGAATCAAATTTCATGTAGACCAATATGCATTTCAAAGGCATTGCCCATGTAGTCAGTGGGTTAGGGTTTTTGTGTTGTTTTCTTTTTTCTTTCTTTTTTAGGGGATGGGGGAGGGAGAGGGGCTCTCTTTCATGTTAATCTAATTGTGCATAACCCAGGCACATTTTACCACGTAGGGAAACTCTTTAGCGTCCCTTCCCTACCACACACTCGGGCCCTCTTTCATTTTTCTCCTTCTGATGTCAGAGTGCCCCCGCCTCCAGCACACATTTTGGGAAGATTCCCAGGATGATGATGTATTCCGCTTTACTGCTGAGGAATTTACTATCCCCTTACTTGGCAGCAAATGAAAGTGGGCATTAATTTCTCAGAGTGCTGGTAGAAACATGACAGAGGGGCTGCAAGAATGATACCCACCTAAATCTGTATGTAGTGCACAGCATGCTGCCGTTTCAAAAGGGAAAGAGAAAAGAAAATGAAAAGAAAGAAAAGATTCTCCTGAGTTGACTTCTCTGCATTTTGCATCGTTAGGTCTTGGAGAGAGATGCGAGAGGTTTGGGCCCTAAACGGAGTTAAATTATGCAGCTGTGGGGATGCCAGGTCCTCCAGAATAGGATGCTTCGTTTAGATTTTCCACAATGCTATTGAAGTGCTTATTTTCCTCCTGAAGAGACACAAACAGATGCAAACTTCTGTAAACACTTTAGAAATGAATTCAGTGAGTTTGGCCTCTCAGCAGTGCTCAATAGCTGACAGAAAAATGTCTAATTAGTGCAAGTGGAAATAATAGGGCCACTTGGATTCCTTCCATCCTCCTCCAAGTCTACTTTTCCAAGGAACTCAAAGGCCCTTTTGTCTGGCGGGTCACCCTCTCTCAGGCTTTTGTGCTCCAATCTATTAAGAGTAGAAGGGGGAAAAATAGATTAGGCAATGTTCTCCACTCAAATATATGGCGTGTTCTTGAGGGATGCAGAATGGGGTGTTTGCAGCATCAGTTTACAGGTGCTTGGGGAGGGATTCCTCCATTGGCGACAGCCAAAAGCAATTCGCACGTGTGTGCTGAGAAGGCCTCCTTTCAAGATCCAGCTTTCCCTCACCAAGTGCCACAGAACCCGCTCATTTTCCTTTTCCTTTCTCAGTTTCCAGTAACACCAATCCTCAGAGCTGGTGAAGAAAAGAAAGAGATTGAACAAAATGAGAGGTTTAGCCATTCTCTGAGATAAGCCTTATAGGTGTTACATGCATGACCTGTTATTTCTGTTTTGCTCTATTGAAAATTCCACTGAAACTCAATTTAGGAGTCTGTCTGTGCCTGTTCATATTTTGTCATATAAAAGAATGGAAATGAGTGGCTGACCTCTTTCTGGTTTTTTTTCATAGTGTTCCATGTCATTTATTAAGTACTTAAAATCTACCAAGCTCTGTGCTGAGCATTTGACCCACACTTCCTCTAATCCTGAAAACAGCACTGCAAATGAATAATATCCTCATTTCACAGATGAGATCACTGAGACCAGAACGGCTAAGTAACTTGCCATGGCAAATAAGTGCTAGAGCTAGGAAACAAACCGAGATACCCGTGGTTTCATCTCAGGCATTATATCGCTTTAATCTCTGAAAGTTTGACATGTCAATTTTTATATCTTCCATATCTCTACTGCATATACGTAGTGTTTACTCGACCTTCTTGAACTGTAATCTAGGGGTCACTTTATATTGATTTCTTTTTCTGTGCAATCTGGGCTTCTTTCATACTTCGTAATTTTTGACTGAATGTTGGATATTATAAATTTCACCTTCTTGGATTATGAGCATTTTGTGTGCCTATAAATATCCTTGAGCTTTGTTCTTGGACTCAGTCAAGTTAGGACATAATCTGATCCTTTTGAAGCTTTCTTCTAAGTTATCAGAGTTGGCCAAGAACAGTCATACTCAATCCCTCCTGAAGAAATACCTTTCTGAATACCCCACACCTGTAAATGACAAGACTCTTCTACACTGGGTGATAGAAACACAAGCTGCTTGAGGTCTAAGAATGGTTTCCTAAGTTCATTTCAGGTGACTCTTTCCCCAGCTTTGAGTGGTTTCCTTCCAGGCAGAAGCTGATTAGTGTTCTGCAGATGACTCAAAGAGGACCCTCTGCAGATCTCTGAACTTGCTTTGTGCAGCTAGTTTCTTCTGGTACTCTGCCCTGGGAACTCTGGCTACCTTGGCCTCCCCAAACTCCGAGAAGCTCCATCTCATAACTCAGGGAGACCATTTCATAAAGGATGCCACCGGACTTACAAAGTGTCCTTGTAGCTCACTGTGAGGAGTGTCCAGCTATAGTGATCCCCAGC
The DNA here is from genome assembly GCA_963574635.1 of Cheracebus regulus. Lineage (NCBI taxonomy): Eukaryota > Metazoa > Chordata > Mammalia > Primates > Pitheciidae > Cheracebus > Cheracebus regulus. The sequence continues at coordinate 2,833 of CAUYQU010039911.1, read as the reverse complement.
TATCACAAAATCATCATTTGCTCTCATAATACCAACTTTTGCTGGAGAATATCAAAGCACTAAAATTAAAAGCCATCTCCCAGGAAGTTTTCTTTACTTTCTCTCATTTTTAAATATGTAACAAGAATACTCTTTTCATTTGAAATTTGTTTTTATTTGGCCTTGTTTTCCTTTTCATAGAATCTTCTCATTATACTGAAGGATGTGGAGCCCCTAAAACCACTGTTTGGGCTCAACAGTGAGTTCAGCCCCAATTTTAAAGACCCAACTTCTTCCCAGATTAGATTAGGCACTGCTCCACAGAACCTTGCTCGGGCCACAGGAGAAAAGCAGATGAACTGACGCTCAAGAGACTTGTGTTCCTCAAGTATTGGCAAAGATGCGGAGGAAATGGAACCTGTGCACTGTTGGTGGGCTTGTAAATGGCACAAACTCTGTGGAAAACAGTATGGAGGTTCCTCAAAAAATTAAACATAAAACTCCCTTGTGATCAAACAATCCCACTTCGAGGTATATATCCAAAAGAAGTAAAGCAGGGTGTTGAAGAGATATTTGCACACCTATGTCCATGGGAGCACTATTCACAATGAAAAGAGATGAAGCAACCCAAATGTTCACTGATGGATGAATGAATAAACAAAATGTGGTATATACATACAATGGAACATTATTCAACCTTAAAAGAGAAGGAAATCCTGTCACGTGCCACAATATGGATGAACCTTGAAGATGTCAGGCTAAGTGAAGTAAAAAGATCAGTGCTTTATGATTCCACTAATATGAGGTATCTAAAGTGACCAACTTTATAGAAGCAGAAAGTAATGTTGGAGCTCAGAAAAGGATACCGCAAAGTATGGTGCTTTGGCATGCTGAGTACTTTGAACTAAAGGAGATTGAAAGATCCCAGAAGCAGCCTCAGAAGCAAGTTCTCTCTGACCTTCTCCTGCCCCCGTCTCTCACCCCTCTTTTACCACTAAATGAAGTCATAGAAACCACAGAATTCCTCTTCCTCAAGGAAAGTCATAGAAGTTAGAACCCCTCTCCTCCAAAGCAAGCCAAAATCCTAGAAATAGTACTCTAACCTCCTTCCTTTCTGTGTAGCAGTTGGCCATAAAAAAAAAATCTCTGACCTATCTTGTCTGATAGTAGATTATAAGACCTGTACCTGAAAGAAAGGATGCTACACAGACAGGCTGAGAAAAATCCCACCCGATAGGTCTTGCTGAGTCCCATCACATCTAGTCTATTATCATTATGTCATACTCCTTCTGTCCAGTCACATTTCTGCATGGCTGTCTATTCTTTTTCAAATGTAAGCATTAAAATGGACAGTTTCTTTCTGGGTCTTTGGATCTTCATTTCTAAAGGCTCCCGTGTAACTTTAAACTTTGATTAAATAAACTTGTTATGCTTTTCTTTTGCTAACCTGTCTTGGGTTATAGGAGTGTCAGCTGTGACCCTTATGATGGCAGAGGAAAGGTATCACACCTCTTCACCCCTACAGTAGAATGGTGGTTGCCAGGAACTGGGGAGAGTGGAAAAAGGGGATTTGTTGTTTCATGGGTTTAAAGTTTTGGATTTGTAAAATGAAAGAGATCTGGAGATCTGTTTTGCAACAATGTGAACATGCTTAACATTACTGAAATGTACACTTAAAAATGGTCAAGATGGTTAATTTTATGATATGCATTTCTTACCACTATGAGAGATGCCGATAGCAGTGGCTCATGCCTGTAATGCCAGCTACTCAGTAACCAAGGTAGGAGGATCACTTGGGCCCAGGAGGATGAGGCTGCAGTGAGCTATATGATCAGCCACTGCACTCCAGCCTGGGTGGCAGAGTGAGACCTTGTCTCTAAAAATTAATTAATTAAAAATAAATAAATAAATAAAAATAAAAGAGAGAGAGACTTGAATTTTTGCCTAGCTCTGACTCTTTTGATTTTGTAACTTTGGAAAGTCACTTAACCTCTCACCTTCAGTTTCCTTTTCTTGTTTAGATTATAGAGTTACTATCAAATTTAAATATCATGGTGTGTTTGAACATTTTTCGTAGACTAGATGGTGCTACACAAGTGGAAACCATTATTCTCAGTGAGGACAGAGTGAGAAATCACCTCTGGAGAATATCCTGCCTCTGAACATTGCAGCTAGAGTAATTACTGCAGCTTCCCTAAAGCTAAAGTAAGACACCAATAAGAATGGAGAGCAGACCTAGAAATCAAGCACGCACTGAAGTGTAACGTCAAAAAGAGGGCATTCACGGGCTATCTGAGTACCCAGCCTTCAACCAAGGTCCATAGCCATGAGCAGGGAGGCAGGAATGGTGCTGTTCTTTCTAAGCAAAAGTAGAAGGAAGGCTGGCAGTGGCAGTAACAGCAAGTAGTGAAGATAGTAGCTGAAGATACAAAACAAAGGACTATATCTATGTGTCCTTAGCACAGGAAGGACTCTTGCTGGCCTTATTAGACACAGCTGGCCACATATAAAACCATCAATTTGCTTTTCCATCTTTAATTTACATTTAGTGAATGTCAAATGACTGACTTTTTTTTTTCTTTTATTTTATTTTTTTTATTGCATTTTAGGTTTTGGGGTACATGTGAAGAACATACAACATTGTTGTATAGGTACACACGTGGCAGTGTAATTTGTTGCCTTCCTCCCCTTCACCTATATCTGGCATTTCTCCCCATGGTATCTCCCCCCAACTCCCCACCCCCCACTGTCCCTCCCCTATTTCCCCCAACATACCCCAGCGTATAGTGCTCCCCTCCCTGTGTCCATGTGTTCTCATTGTTCAACACCCGCCTATGAGTGAGAACATGCGGTG